>BQNB010044866.1:0-44628 GCA_026074375.1 Tanacetum coccineum | reverse complement strand
GGCTCAAAAGGTCTTCACAAAATCAGTGTGTAAAACTGTAACGAATTTCAGTTTTGGTTTTGATTTTTCTAAAAATACTTAGACATCTAGTTAGAGGCTCTAAATCACGTGGAAGTTAGTTTATATATTGGGTGTGACCCCTGAATCTTTTGTAATCATATAATGAGGTCTAAAGTGGCCATCTAGTATCATACTTTTAGGGGGTCAGATTCTAGACGAATTCAGGATACTTTGGATTAATGAATTTCTAAAGGGTATTTGTAAAAGGGTAATAGCTTTGAGAGAGCTATGAGAGGTTTATAGGACATATATGTAGCATGATGAATTTTGTTTTGAATTGTGGAAGTGTTTAAGTAGTACGTTTAGGAGACGTAAGTGGGTATAAAATTCTGCTCAAAATCAGAAAATTTAAAGTGTAGAATTGAAGTGTAAATGGCATATGTAAGAGTTGGAAAAGGGTTAAATCAAGTATAGAACTATGGTAGATAGCTTTGATATCCATCATAGTTGAGGTTACATCATATTGGGTTGAATGCCTAATTGATGGTAGCTTATTGTATGCTTAATTGTTTAGATTATCCGTGAAGTGTTTGTGAAGCTTTTGTTGGATTCTTTTGGAAAGCTAAGCATCAGGTGAGTTTCATAGTACCACTTTTAATGTTTTACATTGGGATGGAAATGATGCAAATATGTTTTGGATGTGTTTAATCGCTGCGATTATGTGGTTTTACTTAAGGCATGAACGTTTATGTGGTTATTATAGGTGATATGCTTAATGTTGTTGTGATTGCTGTATGATTCTGGTTAGAGGGTAGTGCTTCTACATATTCCAAATCTAATTAGAGGATTGAAATAAGATCCCATTTCTGTGTGATTCCGGTTGGAGAGCGTGAGAGACTGATTGTTGTTATGTTTTTGTGTGAGGATTGAGCTGATGACTCAATGGGGATGATGTGATTGCATTTTAGCTTGTATGATAGTACGCTGTATGTCCACAATTTATGTTTTTATTTATCACAGTAATTAGATTTTCTAAAGGTTTGTTTGCGTAGTCATAAACCTATGACTGTCACCAACCGTTTTGTGTTATGTTTTAAGCATCATTTTCAAGATTAGACTTCATGAGAATACAGAGGTTATGAAGAGAGTGGTTAGTAAGAAAAAGCGTTCGATACTGAAAATTGGAATTTCCATTGGATACAGTATCGAACGCTTTTGAAAATCCACTTTGAAAAAGCAAAGTTTAATGATACTTTAGTGCCACATATTATACGTGATTGGTTGGTCAACTTTAATCGAAACCTAATGGATTCATTGCAAAGGGACCACCATTGAGAATTTGCCAGCCTTCGATAAACACCGAATAGTTAGGCCCTATAAACAGAATTTATGACCTTTGTAAGACTAATTAGTCAAGGAGTTTTATAAATTACTTTATAAAACACATCCAATTGGCTAATCGGGTGATAATCCGAAACCTAATAATGTCTTTCTTTTGTTGAGGATGATGAACGGACGGGTTACAACAACCATTACTAAGGCCACCTAAGGTTTCTAACAGTCTTAACATAATTCCAAAATCCTTTTTTTATCACTCCTACTATGTATTATAAATAAATTAAAATTGACAACCCGTCTGGCCCCGTGTGCTTTTGACCCGTTTAAATCCCAAACCACCTTATTAACTTCAACCATAGGAGATACTGAATTCAAAAAAATGTACCGACCAGTTGAGGATTGACTAAACGGTAAAAGGTTGCTTATTACTGAAGGACAAGGCCCCTTGGAAATGACAATCTTCCTTGCAACGAGAGGTAGAAATGATCAAGGGCAATCCGCCTTTAAATATCAGCAGGATACATGACCCAAACCCCATTAAGGTGAAGACCCTTCATAGTGAACATAGACGAATTTTTTATTTAAAGTGGAGTGAAGAATCTCGTGATTTCATCACCTTTAACCACAACCATCTCACCCGCTTTCCCTTCTGCGTTAAAACTATCAATGATCAAACTGATCAAGGTGGTTTTAAGTCCATCATCCATATCCTTCCTATTAAGAATACATTTGATTAATGAAGAGCGTTTTAGGTTTCATCATATCTCCATTTCCCAACAGGTTCTTCATAAGAGACTCCTTAGCCAAATTTTGAGAACCAAAAACGGTTGTTTATCCAAATCCTTAATGGCGAGCCTCAACCTTTATGAGCTTTTTTGAGACAAATATTCAGACCTCGTGCTTGAAGTGGAGCTAGTCCAAGCGATTAACACTAGATCATTAAAGCCCTCCAAAACCAAACCAATTATTAAACATTTTAAAATGGTATTTCTGCCTAAAATGTAATGATCCCCTTACCTTAACAAAATAGGACCAGTGATCCGAATGAGACCAATTTAACACAGTAACACTAGCTCCTTCCATGAATCAAAAAAATAATATTAGAGACCATGAACCTATCATTTTACTTGCTTTTCTTCCTCTTTGTCAAATCGAGTAAACCATCTCCACATAAAGGAAAGTCGAAGAGTCCATTACGGGAAATAAAGTCAATAAAAGAGCTTGGCCTCCCTAACATGGAAATTGAAAACCGTTCCACTCCATCACGATACCTAACTCACAATAAAATCACAAACACAACCAATGTAATATCGTCCTAGTTTCAAGAGGGATTCAATATCAAGCTACAACGCCTCCTTAGAAAGCTAACTGAGGCGTACACATTAAGCATCCCAAACATTTTGTTCAAAACACCAACCCAAGAACAAGTCCCTCTAAGAAAGTTACGATCCTTTAACATTGGCTCCATAATCGAACACTCTCGAGTCCCACATGTGAAGAATGCCACCTGAAGCGCCCATGGTACCAACAAAGGAAAAAATTCATGAAGTTCCGAGCAAAGTTAGTGGGCCAGAAAATGGATCAATCAATTCCATCTTGGTTTATTGAACACCGAAAACATAGGAGAAAACTCATCATTAAACTTCTTTCACGACCATCCTATTTTGTGATCCCTCCTACCCAAGACCATTAGTATTCATTGAAATAACAATCATTAGAAAACAAACAAAACACCTAAGCACACAATCCAAAAGATACAACTTAATCTTTGAGCATCCAAATTAGGCGAAGCACCTTAAATGTGAACCCTAATTGTTTCTCCATAAATTTTGAGGTACAACAACATCTACGGGCATAAACCTTCCATCCTTATTGAGACGTCAAACCAGATCGAAGGCGAAAGACACCCCACCACAAGCTCTGTAATCTATTCCCTTATACTTCTTAGCTCTTATTATATCCTTATTGACCATCCTCCCCGTTTTGGGATAATATTATATAAGCTATAAAAGAGCACCTCAAGATCCTTATCCTCTTGATTGATAACTTTGTCAATTTTATGGCCATACTGAAGCAATAAGATCAGGTAAAGGGATATTTGGCAATATAGTCCTCCTTTACCCTATGGTCTGTCACAGAATTATCATAGATTGGGTTGACTTAATGAATCTTAAACATGAGAAAATTGGGCATACATGGATTTCAAATGTGGGTGTAAGGGAAGCCTACTAGTGGAACTAGTGGCAGGCGAAAAAGAAGGTTTAGATTGGGGTCCAAAAGCCACCTTTACTGAACCGTTATTCAAATAAGAAAAATAATCCTTGGAATTTTCACTACAATTATTAATGCTTCCCTCGAAACACTCAGCCCTCGAGCCGTCAAAATAATTACCTAGGGAGTGTGCAAAGGGAGACCTTTTGTTATCCCCAGCCTCATCCGGAAACTCGCCAGAAAAATTATTCCGGCCATCATCCATATCCACCGTTAGGCCAACAAATTCTTCTTCGAATGAGGAGCCATCATCAATAACTACGCATCAAACAAAACTTATCCAACGTATTTCAAGTTCACTACTCCTTCGAAACGATACCCGAGAGATCAATACTCGCTAAGATACTTTTGTAATTCGGTTTGTATAATCTTTCCAATTTTATAAAGACTTTCGACGTACATCAAAATAATTTGAAACTTGGGGTGAAGAATTTGCAAAAAGGTAAACACGGGGACGACGTCTACGATAAATATTATAGGTGAGATGAGAAAATACAATAATGCCCTAACGTTTTATGCACGTGAGGGCTCCTAACGACATACTCAAATGGCAGGGTTAAAAAGGACGAAACATATAAGAATCGACAAGCACAGATACGGCTCACATAATTCCTTTGAAAAAGGACAAAATGTGCTACTGTGTGTAAAACAAAAAGTTTGTAATTTATTCTAAAAACTAGTTTTAATACCCGTGCACGCACAGGGTTTAGACATTAAATTATAATTATGTGTTAATTTTGCAAGTGTTGTTATTTTTTCGTATTTGCACATTGAAGATCTTGTTTACCATTATTTCAGTAAATGTGAATGCGGGTTTCTTTTTATTTAAACAATTGTAACAGTTTTAATAAATATTTCCTACCATATTAAACAAAAAATGTTAATCCCCATGTTTGCCAATTGCATTTGTGTCTTAATAATAATTAGGCCGTATTTAATACTAAAACCCATGTACGCATGTGATAAACTTGTAAAATGGAATAACAACGAGTCCTTATTGAACGCATATAGTAAAAAAAAAATTCCAAATATTCTTACTTAAAATCATAAAGAGGAAAAATATAAGTTGTCCGTATATGTACAACATCGTCTATTTATTTATATACACAATAATTCGTTATTTCATTTTGATATTAATAATCTTGTGCATATATATGTTGTATTTTAAGATCAACATATATGTTGTATTTTAAGAACAAGATATATGTTGTATTTTTAAAACAACATATATGTTTTCGGATATTCTTACTTAAACTCATAAAGAGGAAAAATATGAGATGTTCGTATACGTACAACAACGTCTATTTAATTTTTTATTTTTTGAAGTTATTTTTTTGAAAGATTAAGTATAAACAGAAGAAACCTAACTTGGGACCTCACAAACCCAAAATACAAAGTATATACATTAGGAGGCAGAAAGCTACAAACCAAAGCAAAACCAAAAGAGCAGCAACACTACACAATCAATTAAGCTAATAAATCAAAAAGGCCTAGCCACCCATCTATTCCAATTCATCTTTAACTTCGGGCTAATACGAGCGGACATCCATATCTTGGCCATACGCTGGATATCCGAGAAAATGTCTTCATTCTTTATTGAGTCAATGCCATCCCCCGATGCATAGGTAAAGTGATTTTCTCCAATTCCAAAGACTATAAAGTAATTTGAAAGACCCCATTTATAATTTTTAAAAGATTCGAACAACAATTGGCATTGATATTCCCTTTTGAAATATCTAAAACAGAGAACGAACGGAAAGAGATCGGTGAAGGGAGGTTCCACCAACTTCACACTTTTCTTTAAACCATACTCACCTGAGAACATTTAATCAGGACGTGTTCAACATCTTCAGTATCAGAGTCACAGAAAGGACAGTTCATCGAGGCAAAGTAACACCACGAGCTGCAAGATTTAGACGTGTAGCAAGACTATTAAGGGAGGCCTGACACACCATAATATTCACCTTCCTTATTCAGGAATTCCATTTGTGATGAGAACTCAAGTTGTGCTTACTAAGAAGAGAAGATTCAATAACTTTGGTTAAAGATTTAACTTTAAAGGTTCCAGAAACATCATAACACCATTTATCACAACCATTAGTAGATAGAATAGTCGAATTCAAAATGTTGGTCAAAGAGTTTAACTCATCCAGAGCACGTCCCCAAGGGGAAATTCACCAAAACTACGTACCGACCCAAAACCCATTCACCATATGACCTATATCCTTCACCTTACACTCGTTGAAATAATCCAAAGCAAATAACCTAGCGAACTTATCTTTAAAAAACATGAAAAATTATAAATTTACACTTAACTCCATATTATTTATTTAAAATTAATCCATTAAAGTTTTATTAATTACCTCATTTTTAAAAAAATTTGTTTTCACAAATCTGACACATAAATTTTTAGGTGTTTTTTTTCTCCACTAAAAATTTCAATTTTGACCAGTTGACTTTTTTAACCATTGCTTACGTGTCAAAATCAAGCGTTCTGCTTAGCCTAATTTTAGTCTATAAAATTAAACGTTCTGATTGGTCTTATAAATTTTTTTTAAATAATATAATTCTTTTATTATATAAAAGAAGACCACTATGTCAATACGTAAACACCTATAAACAAGACAACGTTGTGACTTTTATTCTAGTTAAAGTCAAATAATATACATTCTCCAACCCCATTGATACCCCGTCTTTGGTTTTCTGTAAATGAAACTTTCGCTACCGACATTTGTCAAAGGTCTTTGTGCATTCTCGTCATTTAATCATTCAAAGGTGGTTTGTTTCTTAATGGATTGTGGCTATTATTATTTAAATATAAAAAGTTTTCAGTTTAATTTTTGCAATGTGCAAACAATAATAAAATAGTCATTTCACTTTAAAAAAAGAAAATTACGGGTGTGTAATTGGAGAAGAAATTTCTTAATTCTTTATCTTAAATTCCTTATAAAAGATACAGCATTTAGATGAAATTTTAAAAAATAAAAATAAAAAATTCAGATGATATGATAAAGAAGTGCAAACAAAAATGTTAGAGAAGTCTAAATAGTCCTTATCAACTTTAGAGTTAAAATTAGAAACTTTTTGAAATAACTTAAAAAAATTATAACTAGATAAGCTCCTTATTTTTGTTCATTTCTCACAAACTAAATGCAACTTAGTTTGTTGGTAACGGAGACCAAACACCTTCGACCGACCAAACAATCTTGAAGTGGTCATGTTAACATCCTGAAAAGAGAAGACTTTACTAAGTTTGAGTCTATGTAGCGATGGGTTCAAACATTATGAATTAGTCGACCAAAAAGTTAAAAACCATGGTTGCCCAAAAACTCAAAAATGTGAATTCCGATCTAATTTTTTTATGATGATCTTGACAATGCGTTTATTAGTTTAGCATTTGAGATTTTAAAAGATGCCGCTTTTCTTATTCATCACGTTGTCACTTTTACAATCTCAAAAACCCCACGAACACCAATCGAAAGAGATCGTTACATTGCTCATGATCGTTCAGTGATGGCTTACTTCGTTGACAACTCAATGTACGCTAAACAAACATTATGTACTTGGTTTCAAATGAGCCAAAAGTTATTCACACGCGTTGTTCGAGAATTGACTGATATTATGTTGTATTTTCAACAAGGCATCGAACAAATCAAGAAGCGCTTTAATTTTTATTATAATGTTTTAATTTTATTTGTATTATTATTGTAATGTGTTTTAATTATAAATGAAATTTTAATTTTAAAAAAATGTCTAGTCACCCCTGCGGTCACCATTACGAGCATTTGGTCTATGAGATAGTAAGCTGAGTTAGCGCTGTGGTGCCAAAGGTGACCGTGGTCGCCTACGGTCACCATTACTATCTTTCTTACTTTAAGTCTATGTAGAGATAGACTAAATCCTGATGTATTTTTTTAAACGGTCATGTATTATAAGGAGAAAAAAAAAAATCGAAAAAAAGTTCCTCGAATGTATATCGTGTACTGTCTACTGAAAGATAAAAAGATACTCATCGCGATGGTGTATTTTTTGTCGTGTGACGATTTACCGTTTGTAAGGTATTTTATTTTTAAAAAAGAGGTGGAAAGTGAGTTTTTTTTATTTTTAATGAAAAAATAGACAATTGAGATTGATTCATTAGATTTATGACAAATAATGGGTCTATGTTGATCTTAACTCTTTGACAATGCGTTTATTAGTTTAACATTTGAGATTTTAAAAGATGTCGCTTTTCTTATTCATCACGCTGTCACTTTTACAATCTCAAAAACCCCATGAACACCGATCGAAAGAGATCGTTACATTACTCATGATCGTTCAGTGATGGATTACTTCGTTGACAACTCAATGTACGCCAAACAAACATTATGTACTTGGTTTCAAATGAGCCAAAAGTTATTCACACGCGTTGTTCGAGAATTGACTGATATTATGTTGTATTTTCAACAAGGCATCGAACAAATCAAGAAGCGCTTTAATTTTTATTATAATGTTTTAATTTTATTTGTATTATTATTGTAATGTGTTTTAATTATAAATGAAATTTTAATTTTAAAAAAATGTCTAGTCACCCCTGCGGTCACCATTACGAGCATTTGGTCTATGAGATAGTAAGCTGAGTTAGCGCTGTGGTGCCAAAGGTGACCGTGGTCGCCTACGGTCACCATTACTATCTTTCTTACTTTAAGTCTATGTAGAGATAGACTAAATCCTGATGTATTTTTTTAAACGGTCATGTATTATAAGGAGAAAACTAGCAAGACGCTAGCAAATTGCATAGACGATTTTAACCAATCATTCCAACTTCTACACATTTTTACCTCTAACCTTAATCTAAGAATAAGAAAATAGATGAATATTATCAAAGATGTCACACTTTCTCAAACCTTGAGAGTTGAATGTGAAGTTATTTCGATAGCACCATATCACCTAACATGTCATTGCTAAAATGACATAGGTATCGGGATTTAATAACCTAGTAACCATTTTCTACGAGTACGCAACTGATTGATCTAGTTTGATGTTGTGGATTAACAAATAAAATTAACACATAATTTTCTAACCTTTAATCAATCGAGTTACTAAAACGATTGATGAGTTCCTAATCTAGAATCTTTATTTGAAACCTTTAGTGATTAAATTATCACCTCTATTGGTATGCACACATTTCACATCCATGTAATACGTTAGGATTCTAGTGCTTTCTTCACGAATAACAAACTAACAACACTTGTTCTTGTTCTTGACTTGGACCGATTCAAAACCTTAAGTGGGTTGCGTTTGAATCGGCTAAAGAAGGAAAGAAGAACCAAAAACTTTAACTTGGGTTTATGTCGAGCCGAACTAGGGAAATATGAGAGCAAAACTGAAACTAGGGTTTGTATGTATGTATGTCGATCGGTTAGGAAGGGAGAGAGCAAAACCAAAACTAGGGTTGTGTTTGTGATGATGGGTCGATTGGAATAAGGGATTAGGAGGTGTTTAGATAGCCTTAAAACTTGTCCTCCAAGTTTATGCTATCACCTCCTTAAGTTTTCCAAAACCACCACTCTCCTCCCCCTAGAAGCTTTCCACTGCCGGTCACAAGGAGAGGAAGTCTGAGGTTTTTTTTCCGACACTTAAGTCCTTATCTTTTGTATTTAACACATATTAGTTAGTTATTGCGTCTAACGGTTAAACTAACGATCACTAAATTATTTCGTGAAACGTATTACTATAATTAATAAATATACGAGTTATATATATTAATCATATAATAAACATATTCTTCGTGTATACATGTGTGTCCCCGATAAACGTAGTGGTGACCATAGAGGACACCGCCATGTCAGCGTCAACTCAGCTTTCTCTCTCCTTGACCACACAGTGACCAAACACCCGTAGTGGTGACCGCACAGGCGACCGAACAAATTTTTTTTTTTATAAAAACATTACATTAATAATTAAACATTACAAACTAAAATACGGAAATAAAAATACACGGAAGAAAAGACGGAAAAAAATCATGGAAGATAAAAAATTACAGTAAATTAGTTTGCATTTGTTCGATGCCAAATGTGTTCTACTAGATCGGCTTTAAGATTAAGATGAGTTTCTTTGTCGTGTATTTCTCTGATAACTCGTAGCCTATCTTGTGCCGATCTTACGGGATCATCTTCATGATGTTGTTCCTCCTGATAAAACTCGGGAGAGATTACATTTCCTTTTTCTTTGCAAATCATATTATGTAATATGATGCAAGTGTACATCAAATACGTAATCCTTTTAAGACTCCTAGACTGTGCAGGAGTTCTTACGATAGCCCATTTTTTCTTTAGCACTCCAAACGCTCGTTCGACATCTTTTCTTGCTGCTTCATGCGCTTGCTTATATCTTATTCGCTTCACATCATTTGACCCTGGCTGCGAAATAGACTTCATAAGCACAGCCCATTCTAGGTATATCCCGTCAGTAAGATAATATCCCTATTTATAAGTCACGTCGTTAGCCACGAATGGAACCTCTGGTGCTTTTCCTACTTTAAGATCATTTAAAACAGGGGATTGACGTAAAACGTTAATGTCATTGTTCGAACCTGCAACACAAAAAAAGGCGTACCAAATCCATAAATCTTGTGAGGCAACCGCTTCTAACAAAATGAATGGCTCTGACCCGGAATCACCCCTGCTGAATTGAGCACGATATGCTTGTGGACATTGAGCCCACGGCCATTTTGTATAGTCTATGCTGCCTATCATACCAGGAAACCCATGTTTGTTCTCGTGAAAAGCATAGAGTTTTTCGACGTCAGTTTGCGTAGGCCTTCGCAAATACTCCTCGCCATATAACTCTATAACCCCGTCATAGAAATGCATCAAACAATCACGAGAAGTTTTTTCACCGATTTGTAAATATTGGTCTAGAGAATCTGGAACAACAGCGTATGCTAGTTGGCGAATCGCGGAGGTACACTTCACTAAAGCAGAGATGACAACTTTTCCAACAGCATCACACCCTTCTTGAAAATAAGGGCAGTTAGCAGAAAAATCTCGAACAATGCGGATGAACAACGATCAGTTCATTCATAATCGTTTATGAAATAAATAGGCGTTATAAAATGGTTTTTTAGCAAAGTAAGCAGCACTAGACGGTCATGAGCACCGTAACGATCTCTAGGTATATAGCTTCGTTGGTATTTTTGGATTGTAGGAGTAGATGCTTGAATAACCAAAGCATTGTTTATTAAAAAACCAGAGAGTAAACTATTCACTTCCGTTTCATCATCCGTATCATCGAATAATAAACACTTAGAATTAATTTGAGACATATTGTTTGTAGTGTGTGTTTTTGATAAAAAGTGTATATGTATGTAAAAATAGGAAAGAAGATGTTGGGTTTTATAGAAAATAAAGGGAAACATTTTTTATAGGAAATGACTTCATTTACTCGGTCTTCTACACGACCCAAACAATTGCAAAGGTTAGAGGGGACTAGTCTAGTTCGGTCGAGGTAATGGGACGACCGACCTTAGTTGCTTCCACATGGGACGACCGGCCGAAGGTCGACCTTACCATTACATTCAGTCTTAGCCATATAATAATTACTACGTAACGAGCACATTCCAACAGATCTCACTTATGAGTTGGCGTAGCTCATTAATTTATACTAACAACGGTAAGCGTCTAGCAACCTCATTGCTCCCAAAAATACCTAAGATATGCTTTCAAAAACATCTTAGTATAATGGTTTATTATTATTGATATTAAACGTCCCTTTTGTTGGGAATTAAAGATTCCTTGATAATGTTTGAACTAATGAAGCAGGAGGGACTAAATCAACATAATGAAGATTCTACAAAAGATGGAAGATTATAGAAGATATGGTCTAAGATATTAAGATCAGGATTTATATTCAAATGATTTAGTTTCCTTATTATATTAAATATGTTGATGAAGAGTTACAACAAGATGGAAGAACGCATTAATGTTAATAGTTAGTTACATGGTTTATTAGGAAATACATTAATGTGTATTAAATATATTGAATGGTTTGACTAGGAATTATGGAAACCATTAATAGTATTGATGTAGAATAATATAGAAAGTATTAATAGTCTTTGTAACTTACTAGGACTCCTTAGCCTATAAAAGGAGGTCCTAGGATGTAGAGAAAAGACACACTTCTACATATCAATCTCTACACAATCATCATATACACGTTTTACTCATAGTTAGTTATAGCTTCAAGGTTGTAAACCCTATCACTAAATTACTAGAGGCAGTAGTCGAAATGCATAAGGCATCCCGGAACAACACCACGAATTCGAATGCACTATTTACGAACTGTACAATGTACATGGACAATCTAGTTTAGGAGTAGTTTGTCATTTGGATTGTAATTTTGTGAATGCCTTGCTTGTTTTCTTAGTTTTAGGGCTTTGTAATGTATTCAATTTGGGTAACAATAAAATGGTTGTGTTCAATAAAAACATGTGGTCGTTACCATAAAAACAAAATAATACATAACTCATTCATTTAAATAGAGAATATACTATTTAAACATGATATAATAAGACTTGTAGTGAGCGATACCATTGCTACGACATTTTAACAGAATACATAACAAGATTAAAAACGATACGGAATTTTTACCAAATACATATGTTGGGAATTAAAAGCAATGATAAAAGAGAAGTTTCAACTGAAGACAATTATGTTTATTAATGAAGGACATAATGATGATTGAAGACATTTAGATGATTGAAGACTTAATGATTGATTGGAAGACTTTATGTTGATGAGAAGTATAATTTGAGGTATTAAATAGTAGATAGAGGAGTAACAATGATCGTGAAAGTAATTGAATTTCAATTGATTAATGTTGACCTCATTGTTAGAAACATATTGAATACTTAGTTATGGTATTCAATATGGCTGACTAGATATGTTAGGAATATATTGTAAACCCTAATGGACTTCTTGGTGTATAAAAGAAGGTCCAAGGGTGTAGAGAAAACACATCAATCTCTACACATGACATCCGATCATACACATGAAACTTTTTTATAGTTTTGTCATAGCTTCAAAGACTGTAAACCCTGTTTACTAGTTCAGCAGTAACCGTATTCAATATAGTGGAGCTAAAGTTTAGTTTATTGTTATTCTTCTTCTTAGTACACAACCCTAGTTTTCGTAGAGTTTGTGATATTTCTAATCAAAGTTTCTACCATAGTTGTCTTGGATTTATCCAATACAACTAAACCTTATATCAGCTAAGGAGTTAAAGATCTGTTCAGAACGGGATCAACAAGTGGTATCAGAGCTGGTTGAGAAGCTTTGAATAAGAAGAACACATTTTCTATACAAGATTTGTTTGTCAAAGAAGAGATGGCCTACAACTCAAGTTCTTCAAATGCTAATTCTAAGGTACATACTTGTTCTACTGAATGTGAGCAATCATATGCACAACTTAAAAAATTATATGATACTCAAAGGGAACAACTTGGTGATGCTAGTATAGAAATTCAAGCCTATACTCAAGCTTTAAAAAAGGTAGAGGCTCAATTAGTTGCTCATCAGAAAAATCAACTTTGGTATGAGGAAAAGATTAGATTTATGAAAATTGATTTAGATGACAAAACTGATGTACTCACATACCATAAAAAACTATTAGCAGAAGCTGTAAAAGAAAAAGAAGAATTAAAAACCAAATTAGAATCATTTGAAACTTCTTCTAAAAGTCTTAATACACTGCTTAATAGTCAATTGAGTGCTAATGATATAGCTGGTTTTGGGCATAATGATGAAAAAGAGTCTAAAGTAAGTGAAATAATTACTAGTCTGTCTAAAGTTAAAACAAGTAATTCTAAAACTAGTAATGATAAAGTGGAAATGCCTAAAATTAAAACTGTTAGGATGAGTGAAGCCATCATTGAGGAATGGGAATCTGATAGTGAAGATGATGAGATTGTGGTCAAACCTAAGGAAGTAACAAAAACAGTCAAACCTAGCTTTGAAAAGATTGAATCTGTTAATGCTAGGAATGAAACTGTTAGGCAAGCAGAAAACCCTAGGAAAAACAATAAGAGTCCTAGAGGAAATAAAAGAAACTGGAATGGTATGATGACTCAGAAATTAGGTAAAAATTTTGAGTTTAACAATAAGGCTTGCTATGTATGTGGTAGTTTTGATCATCTGCACTATACCTGTAAACACAAGAGAAAGATTAATGATCAAAAACAGGTTAAATCAGTGTGGAACAACTCAAAGAGGGTGAATCACCAAAACTTTGGTAGATTTTCTCACCCCAATCTAAAAGGTAACATAGTTTCACAAGCAGTACTAACTAAGTCAGGACTAGTATCACTTAGTACTGCCAAATCAGTTAGTACTGCTCAATCCAGAACAAGAATGAATGATGCTATGCAAAAACCATATTCTTATTATAAAGCATATTCATCTGCTAAAAGACCCTTTAATAATAAAACGGTAAATCACCATAGATATTTCAACAAAAGAGTTAATATTATTAAGAAAGCAGAGGTTAATACTGTTAAGGCTTCAACTAGCTGGGTTTGGAAACCAAAACATAAAGAATTAGACCATGGTTCCAAATCAAATAGTGCATCAAAGACCTTGACAAGATATGATTATGTTGATGCACTAGGCAGGTTCAAGTCTGTTCTAGCTTGGGACTTCAAAAGACACTAAATTTCTTATTGCAGGGCAATTCATACAGAAAGTGTGATTGTGAATTGTTGTGGTTTATGTTTTTTGTGTTTTAGGACTAACATTTTGCAAAAAAAAAAGGTTTCACAGGAAAAATGATAATTGGTGTCGTGCCCATGAAGAGAAGATAGAAGAACGAATTTTTCTATTTTTGGTGCTTGAGCAAATTCGGTGTATTAGGGTATGGAAAACTCTAATTTAATAAAAACAGGAATGGTGATCGTTAATGCTTCTACTAGATTTGGTGAGTTAATCTTTGGATTAATGATGAACCCTAGTAGGAATAAAGAACGATAGCAGCTTGGCGATTAATCTTTGCTTGAGAGTTTTTGGTCGTTGAAGTTGTTAACGATCACATTAACGATGAAAAAGTCTGTGGCTCTTAAGGTTTAATCGTATTTATCTATTATATTGGGTCGTAAATGATAATTTTAAAAAAAGTGTCCCATGTATTCTTGGTCTGGTTTAGACACACAAAGGAAAAGAAAGAAAGCCCAAAAGTGGGGCTTGGCTGTTTGATGAGTGAAAGAAAGGCAGAAAGCAAGTTGGGGCTTGTTGACATGGAGAATGATATATAAGGGTTTACCTTTTTGGGACACAACCGACACACACAATTTATAACACATAATTCATCCTATGTGGAGGAAATAGCACAAGACAAAAGAAAAGAAAAAGGAGCAGCCGACACAAAATAAAAAGATGACTTTATAAAAAGTTTGTGTTGCTCTCCTTTTGTAGTCTTTCTTGGTTTTATGGACGTCTTGATGAAGCAAGTGGTCGATAGGTTTGTGATAAGTATATACGTACTGCTCTTACTGTCATGAGTGTACAAAGTATTAGTGACGTTAAGTAATAGCAGGTATGGTTCATATGTTTATACTAGTTTGGTGTTGTGTGATGGACCACGTCATGTTTCTGGATCAGACTGGTGGTTTGACAAGGGTAAGTTCAAGTATACGTTTATGCTGCTATATTGTTAGTACTGTTCGCAATGCTTAATATTGCTTGTCACTTATTAGTACTGCTCAGAATTCGTGCTAGTACTGCTTGCTGTCATGAGTTAGTACCGCTCGTATTCACAGTTAGTAACACTCTATATAGAGTTAGTACCGCTCGAATTTGTGACAGTTTAGTGAAAGAAAAATGTGTCACTAAATGAATAGGAGGAAGGAGAACCAGTTTAGTGACAGATTGGCGACGGATTTGTAACAGAATAGAGTGTTGCTAAATGGCGACGGATCTGTTTAATTCTATGACCGTGGACCAGGTATAAGTATAAGTTGTTGGGTCTATGTGGTATATATATCACGTTTATATTGTGATGGACCTAGTGTGATCTGATTCTAAAAACAAACATGGGCCGGGTTTAACTCTTCAAATGATTGGGCTGTTTTGTGTTTAAATGGGCCCTGGACGTGGACATGGATTATGGTAGTATGTGTTTTTAACACAAGATTAGAGATGAGCAACGGTTTGGTACTGCTATTAAGATTTATTAATACTGCTTGACGTAGAAAGTATAAGAGAAAGATTGGCCAAAAAGAGGATTCATTTTTGTTTTTAATAGTTGGTTTTTGATTTTCGTGGTTAACATGGGATGTGAAGGTTCACGTGTTAATACTACTGTTTGGGCTCAAATAAATTAGTGTTGTGCGTGCTTAAGGTGTTAATATTATTTGAAGTAAGTTTGTACTGTCAAAGAAAATTTTATACTGCTTACTATGTCCGAAGAGTTTATACTGCCAGAGTTGTTCGATATGTACTGCTAGCATTGTGCGATATCAAATAAAACACACAGTTTGGTTCTTGGATAGTTTGTTCTTAGCCTGATCTATGGATAGTGATCTTAAGAATTGGCAAGCTGCAAGGGATAAGAGAATTTTTAGGTGTTGGTTTCATCTCAACACAACAAATGGTAATCAATTCACCATGTCTAACCGACACTAAGAATTGGCTATTCCAGTGCAAACGGCATCTGGAAAAGAATTCTTAAATCCATTGATAGCTGATAGTTTGCTAAAAACTATATGGTTCTCAACTCACCTTGCTTCCCAGTTAAGAGTTGGCTAGTCCAAAGCAAACGGCTCTTGGTAAAGACTTCTCAAATCCGTTGATGGCTGATAGTTTGCCCAAAACTATATGGTTATTAATTCACCATGTTTTATTATGAAGAATTGGCTATTCTGAGGCAAACGACAATCGGTAAAGAATCATCAAATCTGTTTATGGCTGGTAGTTTGCCAAAAACTATACATTTCTGTGATTCACTTCCAAGTGATGAGGATAGTTTTGAAATTATTGAATTGATGATTTTTTGTACCAATTTTCTTACCATGGTTCGTGATTTTGAGAATTTAAAGACCTCTCATCTACTGAAGAATGATTTTCTGTAGATGTATCCAAACAGGGGAGGATTAAACTGAATAAATTGTTACTACTGCAACTTAGCTGCTGAAACACAACAAAGGAGTAAAAGAGTAGAAGATGACAAAGAAGAGTTTGGATACATCCTCTTGGTGTTTATGGAGCTTGCAGTGAAGAAACTTGATGATTAACATGTGAATATCAAGTTTAGGGGAGGATTGTTGGGAATCTTTCATTCAAGAAACTTGATGATTAAACAAGATGAATATCAAGTTTAAGGGAGGATTGTTGGGAATTAAAGATTCCTTGATAATGTTTGAACTAATGAAGCAGGAGGGACTAAATCAACATAATAAAGATTCTACAAAAGATGGAAGATTGTAGAAGATATGGTCAAAGATATGAAGATCAGGATTGATATTCAAATGATTTAGTTTCCTTATTATATTAAATATGTTGATGAAGAGTTACAACAAGATGGAAGAACACATTAATGCTAATAGTTAGTTACATGGTTTATTAGGAAATACATTAATGTGTATTAAATATATTGAATGGTTTGACTAGGAATTATGAAAACCATTAATAATATTGATGTAGAATAATATACAAAGTATTAATAGTCTTTGTAACTTACTAGGACTCCTTAGCCTATAAAAGGAGGTCCTAGGATGTAGAGAAAAGACACACTTCTACATATCAATCACTTCCAATATCATTCACACCTCAATATTAGTTATCATAGTTAGTAATCTGTAACCCTTAAAGCAGATTAATAGAAATCAAAGTTAAGGATTCATTGTTCTTCTTAATACTAATGTGTAGATTTCACATATACAATAAGTATTCATAGTCAGTGTTTCTCTATAGTCAATCTGTATTTATACAAGTTGGCTATCACCCTTAGCAGGCTGCAAAGATCTGTTCAGTTTAGGACTCACACCTTTGTTTTAGATACTGTTAAACCACATATATTGATCCTAACTCATTCCATATAGTTTTACTATTTGGTTTCTCGTTATAGGTATTAATTCAAATTACCAAATGTAATCAAGTATCATCTTCGCTTACACTTTGGGCACGACCATGCAAACATCTGATTAATTTAGCGAGAGGCGCCAATAGTATCTTTCTACACAATACAAGTGGAGGAACAAATTCTTTATTGACTACAAGTGTCTTGGATGTGCTTTACATCACTTTCGAAAATAGCCTTTATAACTACCTTATTAAAATTAGCGTTTGACAGTAATCAAAAACCAATATCCACACATGCAAGATTTACGTGCACCTTAAGTTTAAGGACGATTAATACAGCCATATACGATATATTACTCATGACAAGGATCCATAAAGTAAATATTCGAAAGTTGAGGTAGTCTAATATTCATCTCTTATAAATAACATATGAGTTTAACGGGAACAATCCATAAATTCAAAGAATATAACCAAACGCTCACATTTTCCTTAGTTTAACAATATTCCCATATTGTTAATCGAAAATGGACATATTTAGAATAATTAAATTATTAAACATGAAAATATAGGACACAATTATAATATGAGTGAAAACAAATACCACGTATATTAATTCATGATGAAAAATAAAAACTGTTTAGATATCCCAATTATCCAAATACTAAAACACAAATTTACATGAGACTACTAGCTGGAAGAAGTCCAATACTCTTAGTATGACTAGAATTAGTGCTGTGAACAAACCGAACAAACACGAACGGAACCTTGCTCATGTTCGTTCGTTTAATTTTAGCCGGGCAACTAAACAGACACGATCGCTTAAACGAACGAATTTTCTTGTTCACGTTCGTTTATTAAGAAATAAGGTTGTTCATGTTCGTTTATGTTCGTTCATTAAGACACTAAACGAACATAAATAAACAAACATAAATGATCAAACATAGATAAAGATAAGATTTACAAAAATATACAAAATATTGTGTTTTATAAGTGTTGTTTAGTTTAAGTAAATAAATTATAAAGTATAACACATATATATGATCATAAAAGAATGAATAATCGGATGTTCACGAACATAAATGAACGAACAAGACTTTGTTCATGTTCGTTCTTTAACTAAACGAACGTAAAATGTTATTCATGTTCGTTCATTTAATAAAAAAACATAAACGAACTTTTTACCAAATGGTTCATGAAATGTTCATTGAACATTCAGTTCGTTTATAGCCCCAACTAGAATGCTTAATATAAGGCAATGCCTTAGTGAAATGATCAACTGCATTGTCATCTGTGTGAACTTTGACCAACCTTATGCCACCCAATTCAATCGAAGATAGTAAATTTGGTTTGATAATGCTTGGATCCTTTATTGATTACAGGTTCATTAGCTATACTTATGATGCCAGTATTATTACAATACATTGGAATTGGTTCTTCATTTATGGGAACAACACCAAGCCAAGAAATAAACTTCCTTATCCAAACAGCTTCCTTTGAAGCTTCTAAAACAGCCATATATCCATCTTTTGTAGATGATGTGGCTATAGTGCTTTACTTGGCACTTTTCCAGTCAACAACGCCTCTATTTAGAACGAAGACATATCTACTTTGAGACTTGGAGTTGTCAACATCTGTCTGATATCCATCAATAGTGTAGTAAGTAACTCTGAGCTCCCGTGTCATATCACCACCGCAAACAAGAAACATGTCTTTAGTATTCCTAAGATACTTCATAATGATCTTAACAGCAGTCCAATGTAGTTCTTCTGGATTCTGTTGAAATCGGCTTTTAAATGCTGTGCGAACGCAATATCAGGTCTAGTGCATCTTATAGTGTGACAACTAGCAATTTAGATTTCTATTTTTATGATTTACTTACTAGTTTCACTTTTTACGTTTACGTAATTTAATTTGCGTGTAAACGGGAAGTTATCCCGCGTATACTAAAAAAAATCACTAGATGCGTTTCGGATTTTGAATAAATATGGCCTACACATGACTAATATGTTACGTCTTTACGGATATATTTTCATATGTCGTGTACGTGCATTTTTGCAAGTTCCGTGAACTAGTTCATTTTGCATACTTTTCATGCATGCATGCATGCATAAAAAATTTTAGAACCTTAAATAAAATATCTATGTAATGTGCATACACTTAAAATTCAAAATTTGAAAACTTGGTCCCGTCCCCTCTTCCCTTTGTGCGTTCGATCCTCACACACACCACACCACCATTATTTTTTTGCTAATGTTGTATCACTATGGTACAATGTCCTTCCTATTAATTCTCAACATATTTTTGTCTTGCCCATGGTTGAATCCCACAACATAGGATTCCTTATTAATTTTTATGTGTACATAGAAGGTGTCTACATTCATTTCATTCATTCTACACACACAAAAACACCTACAAGCAAATTACTCTCTTTTTCTCTCTTGTCTTAGGTTCGGCCAAAAAACACAAACATAACACCTTTGGTGTTTGTTTTCTTAATCTTCACATATTTGTGTTATTGTGTTACTAGTGGTTTATTGATGGTTATTTTCGGGTTAAGATTAATCACTTTTTCTTCACTTTTGTAAGCCACTTCTCATCTTTTCTTCTTCATACATATTTCATATATATCATCTATGCATACATCTCGAATCTTTTCAAAACATCATCACCTATGTTTGTGTAAATATGTTTTCATAAATAAACTAACAAAACTTAAAGGTTGTACAACTTTATTTATGTTTTTGAACTTATGCTTGTACTTTTAGGTTTAATCTATGTTTATATGTGTTACTAGTTGTTCTTTTGAGTTTCGTAACAATCGGTGGAAGGGATAGGTAGTCTTGGAGCTATTTGAGTGTTGGTATTAATCAGTGGAAGGGATTTAGGCTAGAAATGAAGTTGTGATGTTTGCGGCTAAATATATGGTGTAGTTTTGATATAAAATACTTGCTGTCTAAATTTGTTATAGGGTATAACGAGTTGTTAATTCCACTTTAAGTAGCCAAAAATTTACAAAATATAATAGGATACTTAAATACGAACGCGTGGATATAAATTTCGTTAAAATCCGACTTAAAACAAGTGAGTTACGACCAAATGAAGTTCGGATAAAACTAGTGACTTTTCTAGCAAAAACTGTTTTAAACACATTTTGTCCAATTTACGTTTTTGTGTTTTTGACCCATTTCGTGTCCGAGTCGGGTGAAACTTATAAGAGAAAACTTGTGGAATATGATTTTTTCTTGAAACGTCGCTTTAGACCATCCCATGAACCCTTATAACGAAGGAGTTACGCCTTTGTAAAGATGGATTAAAATATGGAAATTTTATAAACTTTCTGCATGATTTTTGGCTAATAAAAGTAAGCTGGTTGAAACTTAAAATGAGGCTTTTGGACGTTTTCGTGTCCAAATGAGCTATAAAACCCTCAACAAATATTGTAGTATCACTTATATTTTTACTATATGCGTCAGAAGTTTTCAAAAATATTATTAAGGAAGTGAGATACGATTTATTAAAATTGGTGACTTAAAAATAATAGTAATAAATATAATGACGTATAAAATTGGTAATTATACTTTTGGTAGGTTACTTAGCGTGTTTTAGGCGATATACAAATTAAACGGATATATTTAGAAAATGGATAATGTGAGGGATTTCCAAAGATTGGTAAAAATAGTAACTTTTGTTTTAGCGTCGAAACTTAATAAAAACTATTAAGTTTTACGAGATCACATTTTGACTTACATGAATAAAACAAAAACATGTTCGGGTGATGAGAACTTTATAAAATTCGCATATGCATCATTTCACTATTGTTTGCTTGCATCTTAAACGCACTATATTTCAACTAGGTCGCGTTTAGGACATTTGTGCTCGTTCTTCGTTTGTTGATTATTCCCGATTCACCTCTTGCTAAAGGTGAGTTTCATAGCCCCACTTTTTCTAGTTTTTACAAATACTTTACAAATCTTTGGGTGAGATACATGCTATGTTTTTTACTTTAGATGTAAATAATTTTAAATGTTTACAGATTAGTCTAAGTGTCAACCCACTATCATGAACCGTTAATTATGGATTATAAGCGTGAGTGTTATAGATAGATCTATTGGGGTTAACATCCCCGTCCGAGTAAGTAGCGCTTACTTGTATCGGTGGTCCTGATGAAACAGATGTATACCATGTCGGAACTTTAGGTGGTCTAGGGTTGGACACCTACGCGGCAACTTTACTTGGCATATATTTGTGCATTACATTGTTTAGCTTCGGTATCATGAGCTTTGTACTATCATAAACCCCTTTTTGTGATATTGTATGTGTTAAATTAGTCACACTATACTAAATCTTACGGTCCATACTTAACGTTTTACTTAAACCTATGAACTCACTAACATTATTGTTGACCTTTTAAGCATGTTTTTTCTCAGATGATTAAGCTTGTAAGGACTATTTGAAGTGCATTTGGAGTCATCATGCATCATGTCTTACTTCATGAAACTTTTATTTAAATTACTCATTGATCTTATGGGCACCATTTTGACTACCGTTTTAACTCTGAATATTTTAATTCATGTAAAACCTTATTTCTTTTAATTAATTCAACGATGTAATATTTTTAAAACGTCCATTTAGTGATCGTCCTCTTGTACTTTGTGTTTAAGATAATTATGAAGTTACGCCCCCGGTTACCTAATCCGCTGCGCCATATTTTGGAGGTGTGATAGATTGGTATCAAGAGCCATGGTTATAGAGAACTAGGTTTCATATTAAGCCTAGACTATAACCGCATCATAACATCATAAACACCTTGTGTGCCTAAACATTATATAATTCCCCTATTGCCCATACGTGCATTTGTTATTGCTTATACTTGAGTTTATTTTGCCTTGTGTTTATTTTGCCTTGAGTTTAGTTTGGCTTGAGTTTATTTTTCCTTGAGTTCATTTTGCCTTGAATTACGTTTCTTTGCATTTACTTTTGCCTTATACATACTTTACACTTGCTTTATATAAAGATATTTATATAAACCCTTTTTGCCTTTCACAACACTATGTCCCACTATACTATTTTGATTCCTTCTGACTTCACTGGCGAGAGTGTCGGATCATCAACTTCACTGGTTATCTTATCAACCACTAAGGAAAAGGTTATGGCCATACTCGTTGTCTTACCCGAGATCTCCCCAAAGGCAAAGGCGGTTGTAGTCGCTTGCCTACTCCTGTACTAGACATTGTTATTGAGTCTGACCCAGAGGCTGAGCCATCTGAGGCTCTGCTATCTCCTGATTATGTACCAACCTCTCCTATTTATGCACCAGCTTTACGTAACTATCATCCAAGACCAAAAAAAGAGTTCGAGCCCTTTGAAGATGAGTCAGAAGGATATCACGCATGAGGCAGCTGAGCCTCTACCTGCTTAGGTTGCACCACCACTACCAGTTAAGATTACCCCTACCTCACCTACCAAGCCTGCATTTTTTAGGCCATCTCATAAGAGATGTAGGTCTCCACCACCAGCATCAGGAGTACCACCACCAGATGTACCATCACCTGGCAGGAGGTCATCACTACCAGCAGCAGCATCAGCACAAGCGGTTTTATCATTAGTACTTGCTGATTGCCTACCACCTCATAATAGGTTTAGAGGTTCACCAACTATATCATATAAGGATACTATAGTTGAGGCTATAGTAGAGCCGATCGTTCCATCTGTTCACCATGGTCAAACGGTCGAGGACATGTTAGATGACCAGAGTGAGATGATCAAAGGTATGTACGAGCATTTTTTGGATATGCCCCTGTCTAAGATTAAGGAGATTAAGAAGGAGTTGTAGACCTTGAGGGCTAGGAAGGCATCATTAGAGAGGGAGATCACATCTTTGCGTGCCAACGTTAGGGCGAAAGAGTTAAGTAATGATAGCACCCGAGTTGTGTTAGAGACTATGAGGAATGGACTTGCAGAGATGCGTCATTAGGTGAGAGACACTGCAAAGCAGTTGCAACAGTGTCAGATTGCCCGAATGTACAACAGAAAGCGCATTGAGAGGATTGAGGCGTATCTACGTAGATATTTTTAGTGCTACATGTAGTATCTTTATATTATAACTTAGTGAATCGACTAGGGTTCAATTGTAGTAGTTAGTAGGAAGCTTGTACTCTTTTGTGAAAAGGATGTATCAGGTATTAAGATATGACGAGTAGTTATGATAATGCGATATGGTGATGATTGAGTTATCTGTTACCATGATTCCTTCTTTATATATTCTCCGCGTGTCGCGATCTTATTATTCATAGTATCTATGGCCTATCGTGATTACTACCAGTATGAAACCCCATCGTGTGCTATATTCTTGCGATATAAAAACATGTTGATTAATTAGAACACAAATTTAAACTGCCATTCTCGTAACATTCCATTTTGGAAACACGACTTTTGGAGGCCGACTTATTACTCTATTCGATTTTGAAGAAGACGTCAATGATAAGACAAGGAATGAGTTCAACGAAAATTAAGCCGATAGTATCCCAATGAGTTACTAATGCTATTTAGGCTAATGCTTAAGGAGAGATTTTCCTGCCTTGCATAGTCTGACCTAAGTCTAGACCTTCAAGGACTATAGCCGTAAGAGATTTTCATTTGTATTTTTTCCTATAAATTTCATTTTATCGTGTGGATGTTTTAAAATTCTCTATTATTTTATGTGTCATAACGATTCCGTCTGTTACACTCCCTAAATCGTTACCATCTTATAAACCATTTCACTATTATCTTATACACCACTTCACTATTTTCTTATAAACCATTTTGCGCCAGCCTTGACAGGAAATCAACAACAGGTGGTTGTCAATTTCTTGGTAAGAAACTATGAGATCGTGCAATGCACAGAAGCAACAAATTGTGCAAATTCTATCTCTGAGCGGAATATGTTGCAGCTGCTAACTATTGTGGGCAAGTACTATGGATACAAAATCAGATGATGGATTATGGCTTTAATTTCATGAACACCAAAATCCATATTGATAATGAGAGTACCATATGTATAGTTAAGAATCATGTCTATCATTCGAGGACCAAGCACATTGAGATTCGACATCACTTTATAAGGGATTGCTATGAGAAAAGATTGAAGAGATGTTATCAAGATTCACACTGATGCTAATGTTGCAGACCTTCTCACCAAAGGATTTGATGTCACAAGATTTAATTTTTTGGTGGTTAATATTAGAATGATCAATCTATAGCTACATTAGTTCAAGGGAGGCAAATCAACAGGTTACTTTGTTGTACAGTTTGTAAATGAATTCTAGTTGGCAGATGGATGTTAAAAGATATGTCATGCTCTTTGGATTAAGGATTAAAGATTACTTGTGATACTGAGCTTAGTTAGTACTGCTGCAAATTTTGTATTGCTGGTACAAAAGTTAATACTGCTTAGCTAGGCTTAGTTTGTGGCTGCTCAAAAAAAAAGTACTTATCCGATAGATATGATGTTTGGATTAGGTAATAAGATGCTGCTTGGATTGGTATTGGAGGCTATAAATGATAGCTAACAAATTTGGTGCTGACAGGCAAATTTGGTGCTGTCAAGCAAATTTGATACTGCCAGGCAAATTTGGTGCTGCCAGGCAAATTTGGTGCTGCCAGGAAAAAGTTTGTGTTGTTTGTTACCGTTACTAATGTTAGAGAGCATAACATATTTTCCTTAATTAAATATAACGTTGAGATTTTTACGCCAACAAGTTGCTTATAGGGGTCTATAGATTGCAAATTCTTGATCATTCATATATAACACTCTTTTTCTCAGATAAGGATTCAGTTTATTCAGTCGTCATATCAAAACCTAAATCAAGTTCTCTATAAACTCTCAATTCCGTTTACCCAATCGACTTCATACCATCCTAATTGATCATAGACCCCACATCTGTAATCCATCTATAACAAGTTCTAAGGGAATTTGGAGTTTGTCGATCACAGAACATGCGCAATGCTTAGAGAAGACAGAGAGAAAATCTTTATTTTCATGAGATAGTGGAACTTTCTTGCTTGCCATTTTCGATTCATCATGCTCTCAATCTGTAAGTCCACCTATCTATACTGTCCTACTTTGAACAGTTTTGGAACCTGCCAAATTCCCAAACAGTCAATGTATGTGAAGCAAGATGGGTGATGCTACTGTTGTTAGCATGACTAGTAATAAACAGAGGCATCAATAAAGAATATCTCTTCTTTTAAAGATGCTGATGGTACTGCTTTTTTGCCTAACAAATGAAGCTATTTGTCAAACTCTGCATTGATAGGTTATGAGGGTGATTGTTAATAAAATAACTTTTCAAAAAAAAGACCTCTCCTTTTCCCTCCTTAATGGAAGGTTTTTATACTTCACCATTTTAACATGTTTAAGCTCAAAATCTACTCACAGCTGGAATGATTTTCCATAAATATTGCTTCAAGCTTGTTATATGTCTGGCCACTAATACAAAGTTTACGTTCTAAACTTATTTTGGATGGTTTTTTTGATGAACTGGATAATGCTAAAAAGGAAATTTCTTATGTATCCAAGGGTTTTTAATGGTGTTTCTAAATAATCAATGAGCTTGGTGAACCTTTTAATGATGTTTATCCTACACCAGCTCACAATCTAAAAGTTTTCACAAATATGTCTAGGAAAGGACTAAAATTTTCAGGAAAAATAACACCTCTGTTTCCCAACATGTTGACACATGCAGCAGAGGGTAAAGGTTCAGGAGAACCCACTGAACCTCAACCCACACCCTCTCCTACTCAACCTAGTACAGGAGACCAACCCCCTGAAACATCATCTAGCCATGCCACTACCCAAGACTCTAAAGATTCTTTAGAAGGAACTAATAGGAATGAAGGGGATCAGGTTCAGGAACCTCATGATAGTCCTCTTTCAAGTGATCACACATCTGACAGAGCTGAGGGTACCCTGAACCTTCAAGAATTATCTGTTTTATGTACTAACTTGTCCAACAGGGTTCTTGCCTTGGAATCTATTAAGGATGCACAAGCTGCAAAGATCAGTGCATTGAAATCTAGAATCAAGAAGTTGGAAAAGAAGTGCAAGCCAAGCATCTCACACCACAGGGCATGGTTAAAGAGTGTGAAAAGATTATCCATGAAGAAGAGATTTGGAAAGCAGGAGTTTGTATCCAAACAGGGGAGGATAAAGTCTAAACCTGAATTAAATTTGGATGACAGTACTGTCTTTGATGATCAAGATGCAGATCATGGTATGGAGTACATGGAAACTAAGGAAGCTATGGGTGAGGGGAGGCAAAGTGGTGAAACTAAGGAGGTTAAGTTGATTGATGATACAAAAGTTGTTGAAGACAAGGGCAGTGTTGATAAAGGAGGAAATGCTGAAGAACTAGTTAGTACTGCTAGACAAGAAGTTAGTACTGCTAGATCAGATATTGATACTGCTAGGCAAGAAAGAAATGTGTTGTTTGAGCCTAGAGCTACTACCTACAAACATAAAGTATATTTGATGATGAAGATATCACCATGGCTCAAACATTGATTAAGATGAAGGAAGAAAAAGCTAAGGAAAAAGGAGTGTCAATTAAAGATGTTGATGATTCTTCAAGACCTGCAAGATCTATTCTCACATTGAAGCCACTTCCAACAATAGATCCTAAAGACAAAGGTAAAGGGGTCTAAAGGAGGTCACTAGTATAAAGTCCAGGAAGTGATCTCGTATCAGCTCAGATTGCTAAAGAGTGCTGAAAAAGCAAGACTGGTAACATGAAAGGAGCTAGTAGCGATTGGAAAGGGACAAGAGAGAAAGACAGAGACATGATAAGCATCTGTAGACTGACATTGCCATATTTATATGATGAAGTTCAAGCTAAGATGGATGCTAGTGAAGAGTTAGCTGCTAGACTACAAATGGAAGAGAGAGATGTACACAATAGAAGAAAGGTCAAAGCTATTAGCAGAATTTTTTGAAAGGAGGAAGAAGTTACTTGCTGAAGAAAGAGTTGCTGCTGTTAGAAACAAACCTCCAACAAGAACACAACTGAGGAGTCTAATGATGACCTATCTTAAACATACAGGTAAATATAGACATAATCAGTTGAACAAAAAGACATTTGAAGAGATTCAGGCCCTATACATCAAGGAACAAGAAAGAGATGCAGATTTTATGCCTATTGGGTCTGAGAGAGATGAAAAGATGATTGATAAGATGAATAAGAAAGCAGCTGGTATGGATGAGGAAGAGGTTTCCTGAAAAACCTGAAAGCATAAGTTGAAGTTAACAGAAGGGAAAGACGTGAAGAGAACATCAGGAAAAGATCAGGTAGGAGACTGAAGATGAAAGCTACAAAGAAGTCTAAAAGGCAAAAGACTAATTCTGATCTTGAAGAAGAGGAACAACTAAGAGCTTCTCTAAAGATAGTTCCTGATGAAGAAGAAGAGATTGATTATGAAGTTCTGGGTACGAGGTATCCAATTGTTTAAATAGGAATCTAGCATTGTTAAGCATACGATAGATATGTCTTAGTACCTCATGACTATTACAGAGTGTTTAGAGCTAATAGAAGTTCAAGATATATCAAGACTTTCACTAAAATGGTTTCAAGATTTGATAGATTAGACTTCATTGAGCTACATAGTCTAGTGATGCAGAGATTTTCAACAACAACTCCTGAAGGAATTGATTTAGTTCTCTAGGGAGACTTAAGGATTATGTTTGAAAAAACTGCAGATGATGAAATTTGGAAAGAATCAAGAGAAAATGGATTACTAAGAGTGACTTTCTATGAAAAACTATGGAGTCCCTATCTTGGCATTAGAAGATGTAACAGAAATTCACATGCTACTGCAAAAGAAAGAATCCACTTATAAGGGAAACTCTGAAGGATGAATAAAGTTGAGATTGACTAGCTGAATTTGAAGGTGAAGCTATTTTTGATCTGCTCATATTTATTCAAAAATAGATTGATGAGTTTGGAGGCCAAGATGGGAGTGAGAAATATCTTTGAGTGTTGGTTTTCCGACCACACAACAAATGGTGCCCTCAGTTCACATGTCTATAAACGACATCAAGACTGGCTAGTTCTAGAAGCAAACGGCTTTTGGAAAAGACTTCGCAAATCCATTACAAGCTGACAGATTGCAAAAATCATATATAAGTTCCAACTCACCATGTTTTTGCTTCACAGCAAAGAGTTTGGCTAGTCTAAAGCAAACGACTCTTGGTAAAGATATCTCAAATCCGTTGATAGTATGGTAGTTTACTAAAATCAAAATGGTGATCAATGCACCATGTTAAGCAATTGAAGCATTTGGCTAATTCCAGAAGCAAACGGCTACTGTAAAGAAATAACAAATCCGTTTATGGCTGTAAGTTTTGCCAAAAACTACATAGCCAACTTAGTTTTTTGCTGTGGTTGCTGAAAAGACTGGAAGCTAATCAAAAGTTTGAAGTTTAAAAGGTTTGTAAAGTGTTTTGGATACATCCTCTTGTGCAGCAAGAAGCTCAAGATGAAGAAATATGAAGGTTGACAAGTAAACATCATGTTTAGGGGAGGATTGTTGGGTTTTAGAAGACTTTACAGCTTACTGCTGCTGGTTCAACATTGGTGCTCCTAGTGAAGATTTAGTGCTGCTATGAAAGGATTGAAGAAAATAAACTAAGTCTATATGGGTTTAGAGTATAGTTTAGTACATCTAGCCAGTAAAATATTAGTACTGCAAGTATAGTTTAGTGTTGGTTAGTAGTAAGTTAGTACTGCTAGCATATAATAGTTAGTGCTGTTAGGAGATATGCATGAGTTAAATTAGGAATAGATATGCATTATCTCCTCACGCGTTTTGTAAGCCCATTAGGGTTTCCTTGGTGTATAAAAGGAACCCTAGGCATAGTTAATAGATATATATCAATAGAGATCAATTAGCAATCATAGCTTGTAACCTAGTACGATTCAAGTTATAATATAAAGTGTGAGTTTGATAGAAGATCTCTTGTGTTTACTTAATATTGTTCTTCTTAGCATTGTTGATTAGTTTCTTCTGCATAATTAATTAGTGTTCAACCACTTTTCATTATTGTTGCTTTGGATTTATCTAAAGTAAACAAACCCTTTGGCAAGCTAAAGGTTCAAGATGTATTCAGTAAGGGATCCAACAAGTGAGAAGAAGGAACAGTAACATGTATGGTCAATTAAGGATTGGATTTGTTATGAAGAACAAACCCTAATTCTCTAATTTAGGATTTGGATTTATGGTGGATTTTAAGACATTAAAGATATACGATTGGTTTTTGGAATTGGTGGATTTTAAGACATCAACAAAATGGAAAGAAGAAGGAACAGTAGCATGTATGGTCAATTAAGCATTGGATTTGTTATGAAGAACAAACCCTAATTTTCTGATTTAGGATTTGGATTTATGGTTCGTTTACTACTGCTGGTTCATGGAGTTTCAATGATGATGATGTGCTTTATAACCATAATCATGATGATCTATTTTAAAAACCCTAAAAACAAAGAAGTACCATATGTTATGGGTTTTTTTTTTGGATTCGTTTTGTCACTAATACAGCAGATTGTCGATTAGCAGAGGTTGATACATCATCTTATGAATAAATGCACTTGCCTTATTGATTTAAGAAGTCAAAGGTATGTTAATACTACTGTTTTAATATTTAATGCTGTTGCTTGAGGTTAGTACTGTTTGCTTAGGGATAGTACTGCAAGTGTGGTTATTGATGGTAGTAAAATTCCTGGTATTTTAGGCTTTTGTTCCTGCTAGCATGAAAAGTATCTGTATGACGAGATTTTTTTTTTTTGGAACAGTATGATATTGATTTGAGTACAAGCAACGTGTTGACCGCATGATTTATGGAAGCTGTTTTGGATATGATGCGTAGTTTTTAAGTACACAATTTTAGTTCCTGATTTTTAGGAATTTGATTGTGTATCTATAACCTTTTCCGTATATGTTGGATTGACTGTTTCGTGGATATGGTATTAGCAGTATATGTTTATACGTGTATAAAAGGCATCATGTGATGGATCCATGTATACGTGGATGATGGGCAGTTTTTGTGATAATGGGCTAGTGAGATTCGGTTACTACTGTTTTAGAGCAAAAGAATTTTTAGTACTGCTAGGTATCTCATTAGTAATGCTCGCTTAATAACTGGTGCATACTTTCTGGATGATGTTGTGTTACTACTTCTCGTTGGTTTCGGTGATGGTTATTAACGCTAGCAGTGGTTCTTAATGTTGCCATCAAATTTGGTTAGTACTGTTCGTTGATTATTAGTGCTGCCAGGTTTGTGAGTTAATGCTGTTAGCACTGTCCGATGTTGGACAATAGACGCGTTTGGATCTCGGATGGAACTGTTTCTCACAACAGTTTATTCTTATTGATTTATGGCTCGTATTTTTGGAGATTATTTGAAGATGTGATTACGAAGAAAATTGAATATTGCTTATTTGATGTTGTAGTTGAGTTTCACAGGTGTGTGTTCTTATCATATCTTAAAGTGGGTGTTACACTTCAAAGATAACTTGTTCGTGCTTACAATGGTGACGAAGACTTGTCAAAATCTAGCAAAGGTGTGTGATTTTTCTTAGGGTGCTCAATGCTCACATTTGCTATCACTTAGTATGTGTCTCATAGAAGATGAGGATTTTGTCAAGAGGTTGCAGTCTACTTATATTTCACAGATTTATTTATAAGTTTTGAACGTCACGTGGATAGGCAAAGACATAGGACACTAGGTTTGGGGAGATTCTAACATCTTCATCAAATTCACGATATATACTTTAGTTTTTCTTCATTAGTATCATTACATGGAGCCTACGGATTTCGAGATTCAAGAGATGTAAACATATTGTTTCCAGGGGAAGCTTATGATAAATGTTAACCATCTACATGCTACCACTTGAGGGGAGGTGTTTACAAGTTGCATATCTACAAGAAGACCCCTATTGGATGATTACAAAAAGGGGAAGAATACTACATGATATATGATTTGCAGCTTATTTATGTGTGGTGACATAATTAAGGATTCTAATTCTTATCTTAAGTCAAGAGGACGCAATCGAAGATTTGGGTTTCATTCATGGAGATATTTACATCTCAAACTTCAGGGAAAGCTTTGGCTTATGATTGAAGTTTGTGACGAGACTTTGTTTGTTTTATCATCATCAAATAATGGAAGATTGTTTTTGGGATGTCTTGATTTTGATGAGACAAAGTGACTAAAAAAAGTGGAAACAAGATAGAAACAAGAATGAACCAAAAATTGTCATCATGAATTCTACCAAGATTTGTAGAACAAAATTAAAGATTTGTCAAAATAAGATCAGAATGAATATTAATGAGAAAATAATTAATTGATTCTCTCATTAATATATTAATTAGTTTTCTTGTAAGCCTAGGACTCCTTATGCTATAAAAGGAGGTCCAGGCATTTTGAAAAATCAATCCAGAAACATAGAGTCGACTGATGAGAGTCAAATAGTAAAGGTGTGTGTGTGTACACCATAGTTAGATTATAGTTAGTTAGTAACCCTAAGTTATAGTTGGGGTAATAGGGAAAACGTTTGAATGAAAAATCTTGCTCATAACTTTGATTGTGTTCTTTATTATTCCTCTGCGTGTTATCAATCATTGTTATTATTATCCTAGATGAGCAAAACGATTCTCCATACATCATATTATAAATTACTTTGCAATCAACTCATAAAATATTTTGCTATCATCTTATAAATTATTTTGCTATCATCTTATAATCTATTTTGCTGGCATATTACAAATTATCTTGTTGTAATATAAACTACCTTGCTTTTATCTTATGAAATGTTTTGCTACTTTATAAACCGTCTTGGCAACTACCTTATAAACGGTATGGTTTCTACCATTTACTCTGAGAAACGTAACACTAGTTTAACGAAAATGAGCATTGTATCGTTAGTCCTTAATGATACATAGCCTAATCACCTATGTCTAATTCAGGAAGGACCATGCTATGTCGGGAGTAGTCACCTTATTTTTTTTGTCAAAATCAACTTTACTACTATTCCCGAAAAGAAAATATTTTGTGTGCGTATTCCTAAGTTGTGCATGTCATGGGTATTCGTATCAGTAAGCACAATTACTAAGTAGAATTTTACATAATCTTATCATATAGAGTAAGTCTCATCTTACACCACGCCTACATCTCAAAGATCGAATTACACCACCAGTCACCCTAGGACGGTTTCCCAACCAGTACGGTCACATTAGTTGCTTTGTCATATGGCCAAGACCTTGGAGATCTTTAATGAAATAAAAAGGACTACTAGGAGGGTGATGAACTTATCCCTTTAATTGGGTTGGAATTAAGAAGATTAGGAGATTCCTACACCATCAAACTTTCTAATGGTCATGAAGTTAAGGCAGAAGATATAATCATTGCAAGCACCTAAAACCTAGCCGATAAAAGCCACATATCTACTGATTTTAGCCTTCTAAGTTGTAGTATATCAATCCACATATAAGAATTCTACAGAGAGAAATAGAGTGGTTAGCTTCTAGAAAGAGAAAGAGAGAAATTTAAATGAAATAACTAGAAACCAACACCCTCTCCATGCGTTGATAGGGTATTTATACTTGTCATACATATATAAGGCGTGGGTGATCTATGGGTAGTCCATGGGTCGGCCCGGTTAGCTTACTTATTTAATACACGTTAAACTACGAGCTAAGAACTAATATGTTTGGTAGTGACCGAGTCTTTTCTCGATTTTAAACAATCTCCCCTTAAGGGAGGTCACTCCAATTTACAAAAGACTTAAACTTAGCATTCTATGAATGTTCTACAGTCTTACTCATTTTGATTCTTTGTTCATTATCTTGTAACTTCATTTAGTGTTCCTTGATCTTGTTCCTACATGCTTTATAGACTTGTGATCTTGAGTCTTTATCACTTGATCTTTTAGATCTTGAGATCTTTAATCTGTTATCATCATTTGATCATGTCGTCTTGTGTTCTTGTGTCTTTGAACCAACATGCTTATAATTTTCTTCGTCTTGAAAGCTGTCTAACAATCTTCCTTGATATGCTTTGACTTGAACACTTTATAACTTTAAGGAAGACGTTGAGTATCAAAGTAGCAGAAGACTTTATTAACATGTACTTGAGCTTTCATCATGTCTTTATATTTGTTGATCGAGAATGAGCATGTGGCTATGAATTCGACTCAGCTGGAACGGGGAACCACCACCTTTGTATAAATCTGTAATTAATGGGTTAGTAATAAACAGTTTATATTAACGAACATGGCTTTGTCATTCGTCTAGGTTCGGTTACGATAACCTCCAGATTCTTGTTTGATAGTATAAATATTGTACCTGTGATCAGGTAGAATTCAAAGAATCTGCTTGATATGATTTCTAGCTCTTAGTGTTGGATCCTCTAATACATATGCATTAGATTTACCGTACTAGCTTGTTCTCATTACTAATTTAGTCGTTAATTCATATACTGGACCAAAACAATATCCAGTTGACACAAGTTAAATCCATATAGGATCTCACAAGTCACATACCGCAGTGCTGTTTGATGTTGACACTGGAAGGATATCCATTCGTCACTATGAAATGCTAAAGAGCATCACTCTTAATGTTCTTGCAAAAATCACAAGGATAATGCGTAGGACTCTTTATATTTGTGTTCATAGTGTATGAACAACAAGTGAAATTTGAATTTTGTCATAATGAAATTTATAGAATGATCTCTTTGGCTCTAGACTCAATAGGTGCGTTTTGGTTTTAGTGATCAGAGGCTAGAGTAGACAGCCACCGTTTCAATACCAACTAACTCGGAGTGAGAAAGTCGATAGAAATGTGTTTAATCTCCGTGAGAAATGAAACAGACTTCTTTTGAGAGAAGCCTGAAGTAACAAACCGAGTTTCAGGTCAATGTTTATCCCGAGTTATGATAATTATTTTACTACGTAAGTGATTTTAGTCGTTTATGCTATATAAGGTTTGGTGAAAATTTCCATTTATTGGGAAATTTCAAGCCGTGATTGAGTTTCTATTTTTTTAGCGTCCGAGAAAGTTAGAAAAATTTATATTGTCGCTCCGAGAGTGTGATTATTTTATTTTTGTATTTGATGGCATTTCCCTGAGTTTTTGTAAAAACCGTGTTTAAAGGTCGTGTTTTACGTGATTTAACATTTTATTAAATGTTTTAAAGTAAATTAGTGGGACGGAATAAAAATATTTACGAATGTGGTGTGACTCGAGTCTTTGGTCGGCTATAATAACGAAATAAATAACTTTGTACTAAAAATAAAAGGACTTAAAGGATGGAGGGGCTAAAAGTGTCAAATGACTAAACTTGTTTCCTATAAAAGGAAGACGTATACTTCCATTATTTCTCTTTACATAAAAATTTTCTTCCTTCCTCCTCTCTTGAACCCACGACCGGACACCCACTTAAACCACCCAAACACTTTATTTTTTCGACATGCAATACAATCCGAATACAAAATATTAATCCTCTCATCAAGGCCTACATATCCCACTAAAAAAATCCCACATGCAATAAGTATTTTGAAAGTTAGAAATTTGGTTGATTTCATGTGATTTTGATCTCAAGAGGGTGTTATTAGTTGCTAGATTAGTGTTATTAGAAGTTGGTTTGATTGAAAAAGGTTTTGGTTTTGGGGTGTGCGTCCGATTCGAACCAACAAGGGGAAACCAAAACAAATATTTGTTTTAGCTTTGTGAGTATTCTAGTTACATTTTTATGTGATTAATTTGATGATATTGCGTATTATATGTTATGTACTATAAGATTCAAGTGCGGAAATTATTGAAATCATATTTTATTAGTGATTGAAGTTTGAAGGTTTTGGTATACTTAAATAGGCTAGTTAAACATGTTTTGATAGTTGGTTTAAGTCAAAAATGTCATTTTAATGGGTTTTGAGTTGACTAAGTTTGGCCAGAAAGTTTGACCGACCCGTAGCGTGTCGAGAAATTTTTGAAAGTTATTTTTGATAATGAAAAGTGATAGAGTTCGCCTTTATCTACATTTCGCTAGGTGACTCGTCACGTAACTCTTAATAACGAAAATTTTACGGCCGAATTAAGATTGGTAATTTTTGGTATAAAAGTCAACTACAAAGTTTGACTTTTGAAAGTCAAACTTGCGTATACTTTTGAAAATGGGTTATAATGAGCAATGGGTTCGTAATGTTAGTTAAATAATGATGAAATACGAAGTTCGGATTATATTATCCTTACTTTCGGCAACATTCTAAAAATAGAAACTTTATAGTAAACGTTGTGATATTGTTAGCGCGTCAAAGTAAAATGTTTTGCGTCGCATTTGGAGATTGTAGTATATGATTGTATATACGTAATAGATATATATATAATAAATATATATGCAAGTACGCATTATACGAATTATTTAACTTATAGTCGCGTACCGCTATATATGTATTATATAGGTCACGGTTGAGACGTGAAGTTATTTTCGCTTATTGATTTGATTGAATTGGATTCTTTTGATTAAGGCTAGTTCGTAGCCTCGCATTTAAATCTTTTGATTGTTTTATAAACCCGCGAGGGGATACATGTTTGTTTTATAAATCGAGCACATATGATTTTATGGTATGCTGGACCCGATTATGAGAATGTTTTCGCATAAGTAGCTATTGTCGAAGTCTCTTGTTTCATGAACCGTTAATTACCTTATGGGGTGAACGCTAATGCATTAAATAGATATATTGGGTTTGATAACCCCGTCTGGGGTATGAATCCTTGTAAACACCTTGTCAAACGGATGTTTTGTATTTAGAGGTAGTAGGTATATGACAATAATACATTGTTCTAGGGCAAATTGGCATATGCAATGATATATGTATTGTACGTTCGGTGACATAAGCTTATTGCGTGAAAGAAAAGAGATGTTATACATTGTATTCGTTGCAATGTTTTCCCGAGAACTAATTATGTGTTCAAAGATTATTACTTATTGATTATTTTAAACTCTATGAATTTCACTCAACAATTTTGTTGACGTTTTAAACATGTTTTATCCCAGGTAACCAAGGATGAAGGCAACGATGGCGTGGAGGTGTCGTGCGTGTGATGATTTGGTGAAAGACTACTTATGTGTTCCTTGTCTTTAAAACAATGTCTTTAATTTGAAACAATTGTCTTTCAAATGTTGTAATGGTTGTGGTTACGATTCCTGTAGGGACCTAAACGCATTTTTCTCTGATTAATAATGGAACACATGTTTGTAAAACATCTCATTTTGGTCGTTTTCTATTATCTTGGTGAATGGTGCTATTTAGTAACACCCAATTGCAATTTCCGCTGCGCAATCCAAAAATAGGGGTGTTACAGAGTGGTATCAAGAGCCTAAGGTTATAGAGAACTAGGTCGAGTTTTTGAAAACCTAAACTATAACGCTTCTACACGCACGCCAAGACTCCTCGTTGCCATTGGTTACATATAGAAAGAGAAGGAATGTTTATGCATGTGTTGTATGCATAAATTGTTATGTATTGATATATTTATGCATGTGTTGTATGCATAGATTGTTATGTGATTATATAATAATTATTATTATATATGTTTGGAGTATATTTGAGATATATATTGAACGAGAATGCCTCAAATTGTAAATTTTTGTTTGTTGCGCATTTATGCGAACTGTTATTTTGGATAATAGTATTCTTATTGGAACACTATTGAATAAGTATTATATGATATTTTCTAGATTATCATGGCAAACGTAATTCCTCCCGATCATGTGGATGATTTACCCGTAGTTGAGCCGAATCAACCCGATGATGTTCCTGTTATTCCTGAGCCTGTCTTAGTGGATGAAGACGAGGACCCGGAAGAGGAAGAATTTGAGGAAGAAGAAGAACCTCAAGAAGAAGAAGATGATATGGAAGTAGACATTGAGGAAGATGAGAATGAGCCAGAGTTGACGTTTCCTTATGAAGAGGCGGATCCTCTTAACCCACCGCCACCTGCTTCTGATTCAGAGCCTGAAGATGTGATTGAGGTTGAGGACACGGTTGACCCCGAGGATGAGACTATTCTTGCTAGTGTCTATGAGGTAGGTGAGTCATCTACTGCCAGCTTCCACAGAGAGGACAGTGATGGTCTATTGCCTAGTCTCATGAAGAGGAACATTAACTCTCTTTTTGGTCGGATGACTTCTCTTTCAAGATGACTGTGTGGTCGCGAGATGTCGCATGCATTGGTTGAGAAGAAGGGGAAAGCAAAGGACGAGTATTATGGTAAGCTGATTTTAGATTTGGGCAATGAAATGCGATCTAGTGTGGAAGAAGGAGAGGCTGCAATGGAAAATCTGGTTAGAAAGCTTGGTAATGCTGAAGAAAGAGCTGAATGTAAGAAGTTGAAGAAGGAACTAAAAGACGCAAGGTCAAGCAACACACTTCTTCGTGTGCAGAAAGAACAGGTCAAGAGAGATCTATATTGTACTAGAGTTCAAGCTTATGAGTTCTATCGAGAGATGATTTGTAGGGGATTTATGTTTGAAGAAAGACCGAATGAGGCTATCGATGTTCCGATTGAAGATGAGGAGAGTCCATCATCTGAGCCGTGGGGATCCCCTCGTGACTCTTAGTAGTTTAGTTTCATTAGTAGTATCTTTATTGTGTAATCACTAAACTAAATCCTCAGTTAATAGACTTGATGCTATTGGTTGTAACGATTTGAATCATTTTGTGACATAATGCAACTATGTATTAACTCTTTTATGATGAATAATGAATGACTATCTTTTGATTACTACTTGATGTTGTGTGACTGTGGTTGTGATTGATTTGTCTTTGTACCATGTTATAAGTATATCATGTTATGAATGCTTATCAAGTTGTTTTCTGTGTGACGTAACAGAATCATGCCTCCAAAGTCTGCACCTTTGACTCAAGCTGCCGTTCGGCTAATGATCAGAGAAAGTATCGATGCCGCTATCGCTGCTGAGCGGGAAAGACAAGCGAATGCCGAGAATAATGCTAGTGGATTTGGACAAGCTAAGGGTCAAGTTACCGCACCTGTTGTTCGAGAATTCACTTTTGCTAAATTCATGAAGTGTAACCCTGATAATTTCCATGGTACCGAAGGAGCGGTTGAGCTTAGGAGATGTTTTGAGAAAATAGAAATGACTTTTGGGATAAACGAGTGTGCGGAAGATAAGAAAGTTAAGTTTGTTGTTGCTACACTGCGAGGACCTGCACTGACTTGGTGGCACTCTAAAGTCGTAATTTTAGGACTAGATGTTGCTAACCAAATAGGGTGGACTGAGATAAAGAAATTGATAACAACGGAGTTTTGTCCTGCTGAAGAACTGCAAAGAATGGAAAACGAGCAGTGGAACCTGAATGTCAAGGAGTATAACATGGTGGCATATACTTAAAGATTTAATGAGTTAGCTTCGATGTGTCCAAGAATGGTCGAGCCGGAAAGTGTGAAAAGTAATGCTTACATCTGAGGATTGTCTGATAACATCAAGGGTGAAGTTACTTCTTCTAAGCCTACCGATTTGAATGAAGCTGTGCGTATGGCACATAAGTTGATGGAACAAAAGTTGCAAGCTAGGAATGAAAGGATTCTTGAAGAAAATAAGCGAAAGTGGGAGAACTTTCAAAGTGGGAACAATAGTGGTAAGAGCAACCACAAGGATAACTCACGCCAATCTTCGCATAATAATCAAAAGCAAGGGAATACGCAAGCTATGACTACTACTCCGAATGAGGGAAATGTGTCTTCTAAATCACTTCCTGTGTGTGAATGTTGTTTTACTCGCCATGTTGGTCAATGTACGATCAAGTGCCACAAGTGTGGAAAGATTAGGCACAAACCAAGGTATTGCAAGGATAAGAATGTTGCCATAGGTGAAAACGTTCAACCCATTTGGACTTGTTATGATTGTGGTGAGCAAGGTCATACGAGGAACCGATGCCCAAAGAAGGTCAAGCAAGAGGAAGCTGGAGAAGCTCGTGGCCAAGCTTATGCGATTAAAGATGCTAAGCCACAAGGTCCGAATGTTGTTACGGGTACATTTCTACTCAATAACCGCTATGCTTCTGTTTTATTTTATTCAGGTTTCGATATGAGTTTTGTGGACACTAGATTTAGTTCCATGCTTGATATCAATCCGATAAAAATAGTTACCAGTTATGAGGTAGAGTTAGCCGATGGAAGGGTAGTTAGTACGAACACTGTTTTAAAAGGTTGCACTTTGAATTTAGTGAACCATCTTTTTGAAATCGATCTCATGCTGATTGAGCTTGGTACATTTGACGTTATAATTAGTATGGATTGGCTTGTCAAGCACGATGCCGTTATCATTTGTGGTAAGAAGGTTGTTCGTATACCTTACAGAAACAAGACGTTGCCCGTCGAAAGTGACAAAGGCATGTCCCGACTAAAGGTCATATCTTGTATTAAAGCACGTAAGTATATCAAACGAGGTTGTCATTTGTTTTTGGCACATGTGACTGAGAAGAAACCAAAGGAGAAGCGATTGGAAGACGTGCCTGTAATTCGTAACTTTCCTGAGGTGTTAATTGATGATTTGTCGGGACTACCACCGCCGAGGAAAGTAGAATTTTGAATTGATCTAGTACCGGGGGCTACACCTGTTGCACGTGCACCATATCGTTTAGCGCCATATGAGATGAAAGAGTTGTTGGAGCAATTACGAGAGCTGTTGGAGAAGGGATTTATTCGTCCGAGTTCATCACCGTGGGGAGCACCGGTGTTGTTCGTGAAAAAGAAAGATGGGTCTTTTCGAATGTGTATTGATTATTGTGAATTGAACAAGTTGATTGTCAAGAATCGTTATCCTCTCCTGAGAATCGACGATTTATTTGATAAACTTCAAGGTTCGAGCGTGTATTCTAAGATCGATCTGCGATTAGGATATCATCAGCTTCACATTAAACAAGAGGACATTCCAATTACTGCATTTAGAACTTGGTATGGTCACTTTGAGTTACAAGTGATGCCGTTTGGACTGACAAATGCGCCTGCTGTGTTCATGGACTTGATGAACCGAGTATGCAAGCCATATCTTGATAAGTTCGTCATTGTGTTCATCAATGATATTTTGGTTTATTCCAAGGACGAAGAAGAGCATGGAAAGCATTTAAAGATTATTTTAGAGTTTCTTAGGAAGGAGAGATTGTTTGCCAAATTTTCTAAGTGTGACTTTTGGTTAGATTCGGTACAATTCCTTGGTCACGTGATTGATCGTAATGGTGTTCATGTTGATCCTGCAAAGATCAAAGCCATTAGGAATTGGGTTGCACCGACGACACCAACTGAAGTGAGATAATTTTTAGGATTGGCTGGTTACTATCAGAGGTTTATTAAAGGTTTTTCTTTGATTTCTAAGCCACTCACCAATTTGACTCGGAAAGATAAGAAATACGAAGGGGTAAGGAAGAAGAGGAAGCTTTCCAGACATTAGAACAAAATTTGTATAGTGCATCGATCTTAGCATTGCCCAAAGGAATGGAAGATTTCGTGGTTTATTGTGATGCGTCACTTAAGGGTTATGGAGCCGTGTTGATGCAACGGGAAAAGGTGATAGCGTATGCTTCCCAACAATTAAAGACTCACAAAGAGAATTACACTACTTATGATTTGGAGTTGAGAGCCATTTTTTGCTCTTAGGTTGTAGAGACATTACTTGTATGGAACGAAGTGTGTGGTTTTCACCGATCAGAAGAGCCTACAACATATTCTAAATTGGAAAGAGCTTAACATGAGACAACGTCGCTGGATTGAGTTGTTAAGTGATTATGATTGTGAGATTTATTATCATCCTGGAAAAGCGAATGTTGTGGCTGACGCCTTAAGTCGCAAGGAAAGGATTAAACCATTACGTGTTCGAGCTTTGATGATGACTGTTCACAACGACCTACCTAAGCGGATCCTTGAAGCTCAAAAGGAAGCGATGAAGAAGAAGAATGTGAAGGCCAAAAATTTGAGGGGGGGGGATTAATTAAGCAAATATTCGAGTTTTGCCTCGATGGAACGCGTTGTTTTGGAAATCGTGTTTAGTTGTCGCGATTTGGTGGATTGAGGGATTTGATTATACACGAGTCGTATAAGTCCAAGTATTCTATCCATCCGGGATCAGACAAGATGTATCAAGATTAGAAGGTGTTGTGTTGGTGGGCGAATATGAAAGCTGATATTGCCACGTATGTTAGCAAGTGTCTGACTTGTGAGAAGGTAAAAGCTGAGCATCCGAAACCGTCTGGGTTGCTGCAACAACCTGAGATTCCTGTTTGGAAATGGGAAAGGATCATTATGTTTTTTATTAGTGGACTGCCTAGAACACCGAGCGGGTACGATACGGTTTGGGTCATTGTTGATCGATTGACCAAATCAGCTTATTTCCTACCGACGAAGAAGACTGATACTATGGAGAAACTCACGCAACTTTATTTGAAGGAGATTGTGTGTAGACATGGTGTTCCTATTTCAATCATTTTGGATCGAGACAGTCATTTTACGTCTAGATTCTGGAGATCGCTTCAGAAGGCGTTAGGGATAAATTTGGATATGAGTACCGCTTACCACCCTCAAACGGATGGTCAAAGAGAAAGGACTATACAAAAACTTGAAGATATGTTGCGTGAATGCGTGATTTATTTTGGAAGTAGTTAGGATAGCAATTTGCCTTTGGTCGAGTTCTCATACAACAATAGTTATCACACAAGTATCAAGGCCGCGCCATTCAAGGCTCTGTATTGACGGAAATGTAGATCGCCTGTCTGCTGGAGTGAGGTTGGAAATAGCCAACTCATCGGTCCAGAAATAATTCGTATAACGATCGAGAAAATCGTTCAGATTAAGAACCGCTTGTTAACTGCCCGTAGTCGCCAAAAAGCTACGCGGATAGAAGATCTAAGCCATTGGAATTTGAAGTCGGTGATATGGTACTGCTCAAGGTATCCCCGTGGAAGGGCGCTATGCATTTTGGAAAGCGCAGAAAGTTAAGTCCACATTACATTGGGCCATTCAAGATTCTAGCTAGAGTTCATCCTGTGGCTTATACGTTGGAACTACCTGAAGAGTTAAAAGGGATTCATAGTACTATTCATGTTTCGAATCTCAAAAAATGCTTAGCGAAAGGCGACATTGTCATTCTGATGGATGAGATTTAACTTGATGATAAGTTACACACGATTAAAGAGACAGTGAAAATTGTTAATCAAGAAGTTAAGCGACTTAAGCAAAGTTAGATACCTATCGTTAAAGTTCGTTGGAATTCACAAAGAGGTCTAGAATTTACTTGGGAACATAAGGATCAGATTAAGAATAATTACCCTCATCTCTTTACGAGTAATGATGAACCGAGGAAGAGCAGATAAGTCGAGCTGAGCACCGGGACGACACTCCCTAAAGGAGGGGAGAATGTAACAACCCGATCTTTAGGTTAACGTTTATCCCGAGCTATGATAATTATTTTACTACATAATTGATTTTTGTCGTTTATGCTATATAAGGTTTGGTGAAAATTTCCATTTATTGGGAAATTACAAGCCGTAAAAGTTAGAAAAATTTATATTGTCGCTCCGAGAGCGTGATTAATTTATTTTTGTATTTTATGGCTTTTCCTCGTGTTTTTGTAAAATCCGTGTTTAAAGGTCGTTTTTACGTGATTTAATGTTTTAATTAAATGTTTTAAAGTAAATTTAGTGGGACGGAATAAAAATATTTACAAATGTGGTGTGCCCCGAGTCTTTGGCCGACTATAAAACAAAAGTAACCACCTTTGCACTAAAATTGAGGGACTAATAAGGAAGGAGGGACTAAAAGTGTTAAGTGTCCAAACTAATTCCCTATATAAGGAAGTAATACTTCCATTATTTTTCTTTTACAAATTTTTTTTCTCCTTGTCCTCCCTTTGAACACCACGACCGGCCACCACCTTCACACCACCACCATCTTTGATTTTCCGACATGCAATACAATCCAAGTACATTTTCTTAATCCTTGTATCAAGATGAACATTTCCCACTAAAAAAATCCCACATGCAATAAGTATTTTGAAAGTTAGAAATTTAGTTAAGTAAGTTTTGATCTCAAAGGGGATGTTTGTTGGTGATAGATCTTGTGTTTTAGAAGTTGGTTTAGTTGAAAAAGCTTTGGTTTTGGTTTTGGGGTTGCGTCCAATTTCAAACCAATAGGGGGAGCCAAAACTAGTTTTTGTGTTGATCTCTATTGTATCAAGCTTGTTGTAAGTGTTCTATTTAGGCTTGTCAAAATTTTTATTTTGAGATTATTACGTGATTATATGATATATGCTATAGGATTCAAGTGCAAAAATATTGAAAGTATATTTGATTATTGATTGAAGTTTGATGGTTTTAGTATATATAAATAGGCTAGTTAAACATGTTTTGATAGTTGGTTTAAGTCAAAAATGTCATTTTAAAGGGTTTTGCATTGACCAAGTTTGACCAGAAAGTTTGACCGCCTCGTAGCGAGTCGAGAAATTTTTAAAAGTTAATTTTGATAATGAAAAGTGATAGAGTTCGCCTTGAGCTACGTTTCGCTAGGTGGCTCGTCGCATAACTCTTAATAACAAACGTTTTACGGCCAAATTAAGATTGGTAATTTTTGGTGTAAAAAGTCAACTACGAAGTTTGACTTTTGAAAGTCAAACTTGCGTATACTTTTGAATATGGTTTATAATGAGCAAAGGGTTCGTAATGTTAGTTAATTAATGATGAAATATGAAGTTCGGATTATATTATCCTTACTTTCGACAACTTTCTAAAAATAGAAACTTTATGGTAAACGAAGCGTAACGCAATTGTAAGTGTTGTACATTTGTGGGTGCGTCAAAGTAAAATGTTTTGCGTCGCACTTGGAGATTGTAGTATATGATTGTATATACGTAATAGTTATATAAATATATATA
>BQNB010044865.1:0-44629 GCA_026074375.1 Tanacetum coccineum | reverse complement strand
TGATGACATTCAAATAACAACATTTTTCATAGTTCAACAACATTCACGAACAACAACACAACAAACACGATACATAACACTAAAAACGATCCGAATAAGATTCACTAAATGACAAACGGCTAAAGATTCGGATTGCGATGACAAGTGATCACGAAGTTGATTTGGTATACCTTATTTGAGCTTGAAGTTGGGTCTCATGAAGGCGTCTACTTATTTCATCATCGAAACTTCCTTCTATCGATTGATGACTTGCTTGAACGTACAACGGTTATGATTGAGACTTGAATTATCTAGTTACCAGCAGTCAGGGGAGGTTGGTTGCCATTTTTCTCATTTGTGTGTGTGTGTAATCTTCCACCTCTTTACTTCTCTCTACAATTCTTCCAATTCTTTTCATCTTATTTTTCTTGTTCTAATTATGAAGTGAAAGTGATTTTGGGGGAGGTTGGTTGCAGACCTGGTTAACTATCACTTAAAGGAGTTACATTGTAGTACTCAGTGTCACACGCAGAAGACGATGTGGATAATTTCAAGAGGTGTTGTACTTCTTATACTTTTCTGGTTGGGTATAGAGTACTTATAGATTTAATCTTGCACCGTTCTTCAATCAACAACAGTGCAAGCTTAAGTAACAAATTTAGGGAATTCTACTTCATTTTCAAGTTTGGTATATCAGGTTTACTTCACCAAGTGGTCACAGCAATAGCCGACAGAATACAAGGTTGGTAAGTTAGACATAGAGTAAAAGGTTGAGATATGATAAGCAATTCTCACGGGATATTTAAAGCTACTGAACGTCAATGATACTTCACAGTCTCAGCAAAATCTTTCAAAGTTCTTCAATATCTTTCATAACTTTTCAAGATTGTTGCTTATGACAAGAACTTCTCGTGTATATGGTCATCCACGTTAATGATGCTTCCGAGAGTTCAAAACCATCATGGGGGAAAACGTGTACTTTGATGTTATCAGGTCAACTTCCAGGGGGAAGTAGTTTATACTACTTCACTTAGTATGGTTTGTGAAGTATTCTGCATGCGTGAGAAGAATTGTTGCTGATCTCTTGCATGTTCCCCCGAACGGATAATCATCAAGACCGAATGTCATGATACAGTATAGAAGCAGTATTAGATGGTGTGGTTGACTGTTTCTTCTACTAAATTCCGCTGTGCACTTTAAATGTCAATGTTAGAAGATCGTTCAAGCTACATCAACGTTTCAGAATCTGCTCAAGATACGGATGTTGGTTTGGGGGGAAGCTGATTCAGAAACTTCGCCAAAAAGGAGTCTATGAAGAAAGCTTTTCAAGACATGCTGCATGAATTGGGGGGAAGTTAATCCAACTCATGCATACTACAATGGTTCCAGAACAAGTCAAGCCACAGAAGATCCAAGCTGGAGTACAAGTTTCAAGACTAGAAGACAAAGACGTCATCTTCAGCACTGGAAGCGCCTTGGATGTCATTATATTTTGTTGTATTTGTACTTGTTAGGAACATTGTAAGTAATTCCGTATGCCCACATATTGGGGGAAGATTGTTAGCCTTAAAATATGTCGGCTAATACGGAATTACATTAGTTTATATTAGCCGGACACGCAGGGACTAGAAATGTCAAGTGTAGTAAATAGATCGTGTCCTGGGCTATATATATCCCCTCCATACTTCCATGGAGGGGTGAGGATTCATAATTTTGTAATAAGGTGTGTGTGTTTCTCTCTCTAGAAAACACACATCTTCCCTTTTCTCTCACTAATAAAATGGCAACTTATTTGTTTAATCCTCCCCGACCTCCGGATCATGTCTCTTGTTATGTGAATCTTTATGGGTAACAATTGGTACCAGAGCTAACCGGGGGCGTATTGTATTCGTGTTTGTTTGTGTTCGTGTTGATGGCTTATTTTCGTGTGCTTATTCTATCAAAAAAGGTCGAGTTATTTTTTTGTGTTGTCAACTGTTTCTGTGTTATAACAGTATCATTTTTTGTTAAGTTTTTTTTCTTGGTTCTTATTTTGTTTTACTGTTCAACAAAAACAAAAAGGGGTGAGTCTTTGGTTTATACACAAAAAACCAGGGTTTGTTTATTTCTTGGTTTTATTCATAAGCTTTTTGGGCTTATCCATTTTCGTGGCTCATTTTGTGCATAAGTTGTGTATGCTTATTGTGATTGGCTTATTCGGTGGGTTGTACACGGTTTGAAATAATACAAGAAACCACCGAACTAGTTACTTCACATGAGACCCGAACTAGTCTAGCCTTGACAGCCGAACTAGTTGATTACGTGAGGAACCGAACAAGTATCATCTTGAAGCCGAACGAGTCACTTGGTTGAAACAACCGAACGAGCAAAATCAAGGGGAACCGAACTAGTAAGTTTATAAGAGCCGAACGAGTGTAAGTTTATAAGAGCCGAACGAGTGTAAGTTTATAAGAGCCGAACGAGTGTAATTTTAAAAGAGCCGAACGAGTTACGTTGTGAAAGAACCGAACGAGCACAATTATTTGGAATCGAACGAGTTAATTCCTAGCTTGAATCGAACGAGTGAATTCAAGGTGAATCGAACGAGTGAATTCCAGAAGTACCGAACGAGTGACTTCATGAACCGAACGAGTTGCTTCCTTCATGACCCGAACGAGTAAAATTTAAAAGCAATCGAACTAGTCATTTTTTCACTCATTTTTGATTTTTCGGTTTCGAGTGTCGTTAATCTACGGGACTTAAGAATTATATCATCGTGTTCGTGACATCGTTTCGATCAACGTGGTATATTTATTTTTTACCGACGATAACCGTAGCTTCCCGCGAGATCAAATTTGCATTCGTTTCATTTTCATATGTTTCAAATGTAGAAGACGATTAACAGGGGGAAATAGTTTTATTAATAAAACTTTTTGCAAAATTGTCACATGCAGCCCCTGCACTCAAAGTCATATTCAAGATAGTCCTTGGCTTGTTTAGAAACCCTTCTAGTTAATTCAAGCTTGCACCGTTGGTCCCTATTTGAGTTTTGATCAACCGCTAATCATCTCAAGCTCAAAATTTGTGCACCGTTCATCGTTTTGCTCAACAAATCGTTAACAAAAGTTCAAGTTCTACGACAACAACAACGATTTCACCAACAACAATTATATTTTTACGGTTTTTTCTTGATTTAGTAAAATCCCGCGAAATACTCTTGTATTTTCTCGGTTTAGTCAAGACTTGTAAAATCCCGTAAAATAGTTTTCCACAACAACAACAATCACATCCACTTAAGATCCAACAAAATCTTTCACACTTCATAATTCACGATAAAATGGGAACAAAGGTTACTTCATCTTCGGGTTCAGTTTTAGAGGAACCAGAGATACAGAAACTGCAGATGCAAGCAAAGATTTTCAAAGAAAACTCTTTGAACAAATTAAATGCACTTAAATCAACCACTCAACTTCTCGAAAAACAGATAGACAAAGTATATTGTATCAACAAGCTTTTGCACAACTCTTTGGTGATAGTGTCAGAACCTTCAAGTTTCAGTTATCTCAACACATGAATAACTTAGAAACACTTCTCAATGCAGAAACACTTCACGAGATGGATTCCAAATCCGCTCTAAGTGTCATTGGTATGTGCTTAATTACACATACCTTTTACCTTTAAAAATAAGCTAAAATAACCAAAAACGGACTTAAAATGCCAATTGTATAAAGAAATGACTTTAAGTATATTCCATCAAAACATTAAGTATAAAAATAACTTATAATCTATAATGTACACTTAAATATGAAACTGAATATAATTGTATAGTTATTATTATGGTTAAGAGATACAAATATTTTTGTAAACAAAAGATATATAAAAACTTTTTACGTCTATATCCATACTAAAAATTGTAAAGCGTTTTTGCGACGAAAACCCGAGGTGGTAGGACCCACTTTTGGGAATTTTTGTATGATGAACCTACTGATAATAAACTTAATCCGACATCGAAAACCCGAAAAATTTATATAAGATATACACATAAACTTAAAATAAGCCATAAGACTTAAATGGGCCACTAGGCCCAAATACACTAATTATATTTATAAGTCCTATTGGGCTTAGCATTGGGCCCAACCCACATGGGCCTAATGTTTGGACTAAGGCCTGGTCTGGGGGGGGGGGGGGGGGGGGGGGGGGGGGGGGGGGGGGGGGGGGGGGGACCATTAAAATGGGATCAAATTACTTAAGGGGCTTATAATTGGCTATTGGGCTTTTGGACCAATTGGGTTAAAACTAGTAAAATTTAGCAATTAAATAAAACTAGTAAAAATGACATACTTTTTACTTAGAAAACTTAAGTGTGATTTAACTTACCCAATTATAACTTGATCATCATACCTACATATACATACTTGTCTATTTTGGAGTCATTATTAATTTTTACCGACATAAAAACCTAAAACCCATACATTTTGTATAGGTTCCGGGTGATTGTGTGCCGACGTCCAAGTTCGTTTATCGCCGATCTATTTTCTTCCGATACTATCAAGTGAGTTCATAGCCTCGCATTTTTACACTTTAATTGTTTTAGAAACCCGCGAGGGAGATAACATGCTTGTTTTAAAATAGAACACAAGGGACCCGAATGTATGCTAGTAGTCTTGATTATTATAAGTTAGCTTAACTCGCTAAATAAAAAGTCCCGCGGAAATCATGAATTGTTAATTGCCGGGAATAAGGCATACGCTTATACATGAAATAGTACTATTGGCGATACCACCTCCGATCCGGGACGACTAGTATCGTCTTGTCTGTTGGGAAACATAAAAACACAAACGGATGGCATTTGTTATAGAGATAAGATACACTCATAGCCGCAGGGTGTATAAGTGGGCATTATATTGAATATATGGTAAGGTTCGATGTCATGAGGCTTATAATAATCCCCCTATAACGTTGTCTGATCCACATCGTTATATCCTGATAATTTTGAAAAATGATACTTGTGTTCGGAATTTTTTTTTATTGTTTATATATATAAACTCTATGAATTCACTCAACATTATTGTTGACTTTTAGCATGTTTTATCTCAGGTCCTTGAAGGTAATTTCCGGTGATGGCGATTGAAGGCCCGTAAATAATATTCATTCGAAAATTTTTTGTAAAACGTTGTATGATGTTGTTAAACTTCTTGGTACAGTGATGGTAAAACTTTTTATTATTCGAGTCTGAATGAATTTTCTTAAAACGTCTCTTTTTGAGTCGTTTTCTGTGATTTGAGTTATTGTGCATACTGACGGAAACCATTTGAAAAAAAAAAACCCTTCCGCTGACATGACGCTAAATTGAGGGTGTTACAGTTTGGTATCAAGAGCTTAAGTTATAGAGAACACAAGATTTTCAAAAAGAAAAGAAAGAAAAATGAACAAAAGAATTTTTGAAATCTTTTGACTATAACGGTGCAAGAAGAATCTCCGAATTACCAACAAGACCAGATTGAGAAGTTTTATTTTGATATATATATATATGAATTTATATATATGTGTAAATTTATTAAATATTTTTAATTATGTAATTATTTAATACTAATACGAGATATTTATACGACGCAGATTGTCACGAAGAACCCTAACCCTTCTAACAAACCAAACTAAACTATTTCTGTAGGAAACCCAGTTATTCTAGATCCGAACCAAGTTGTGGATGTCCATGATCCCAACGAAATGGTTGATATTCCTATCGACATTAATTTAGTTGAAATGGAGGTGTTAATAATGAGGATATTGAATATGAAGATGTCGAGATTGAGATTGATGACGATGCCGAGTTGATATTTCCCTATGAGGTGAAGTTTGACAAAACCCCGCCACCTGGAAATGTGTCATCTGATTTTGTGTCATCTGATTCGGTGTCATCCGATTCTGAGTCAGAGACGTAAAGGTCAATGTTGCACCTGAGGCTACTATTGGGACCCTTACCCAAGAGCCTTATGCCACTCATACCTTTCCGAGAATCTATTCGCGTATGGGTGAGTTATTTCTGCTCGTGTACTCGAGTGTGAGTGGAGTGTGTAGTAGTGTGTTATATAGGTGTGTATCGTAGGCTTGGAGACATGATTTAGAGAGTCACGTCGGTCGAGTAGAGAATTGGAGGTTAAGTGGTTTTCATGCCGAGCTAAGATTGCTCTTTTAAAGTCAAATAATAAGGTTGAAGGTATTAGAGAATGGGGAGAATGCCACGTTGAGAAGAAGTTGGTTGAGGTTGAGATGAAGTTGGGTTGACTCGTATGGAACGCGAGATTGTTGAGAGGAAGTTTTCTGAGTCCTATGGTTGGAACAAGAGGTGTTCTCATGGAGATGGTTCGTTATTGACGGCTGTTTCTAAGCCCGCCGGATCTGATGATGTGGATTATCGAGCGTCAAGACAAGAATCAAGAAATCTTCTTCTGATTGGGACCGACGGATCTTCCGAGCACATGGAACGGCCTAGGACTCTTTGTAGATTAGTTTCATTGTTGGTATCTTTTGAAATCACTGAACTAAATGATAGACATCAGTTAGTAGAACAACCCCCAGACCTTGGAAGTGTATAACACCACGTGGTTGACATGTAATGTGTAACGATACAACTCGTGACTCGTTTTGTATTAATGAAAAGACGATCGTTGATTACTAAATTCTACATGTATCGTTGTTATCTATCTTTCCTTGTTCTTCTAACTATTCGTATTATTGATGCAACCATCGAATGAATACTCATTTCAATTTTGAGTTGCGTTGTAAATTCTTCTCTTGTATTCTGATCGCATCATGCCCTGGATTCATGATGATTTTGACTGAAATATGTCTTTATCATATTGTAATCAATTTCACCCAATTCATTTTTGTGGAACCACTCTTCACCACTCTCAGGCAAAATTCACTCATTGTTTTTATAGTATACAATATCACCTGGAAAAAAAATTTTGAATTTCTATCATTCTATGAGTTATTAAATTAAAATTTTATAAATAATTGCTATCAAAATAAAGTTGTTTATTAAACATCTTGTAAATTAAATTGCTTTCATACTATGAACGGTTTTGTAAATTCATTCTGTAATTCTTGCTATAATTAAGATGATTATACATTTATAATATGATGACACTATTTTGAGAAAATGAGTATGGCAATGTTTTTCCCTATATTATTAATAGTCGTGCATCGTACGTATAATTTGGAGAGGACTTATGCAAGTTATGATTAGTAGTCTACTGTAAAATGTTGATAAACACCAATGGTTTTAATTGTAATGGAAAGATTGAATTTTTGTGGGGTTTGTAAGTAGACAAGTTTAGGGGATGTTTAACGGACCTACTATATGTGCCCGTTATCTTTCCGAATTCGAGTTCCCATCTGTGGAATGCAGTCTTACTTGACTACTATTATCCACTTCTTATTCCTTTCTTTCATAGACCGGAAATCTTTTTGAGCGCCTTATCTAATTATCGACAATTAATCCCCGGCTAGAGTATTTGACGTTCTATGTTTTCTTTTCAATTAAGTTCCCTTTTAAGTCACGTGGTAACGAAAACGAGGTGCCTTCGGATTCCAAATAAGAATCATGAAACTACATGGGGATATATCCCAAATCGTTTAACGTTTTTCGTCTTTCTAGATTTCAAAATTCGCCCGTGTAATTCACGCGTTGATCAGTCGCTCTTATAATTGCTAGCCATGTCTTAGATTCCCTTGATTTTGGGAAGGGTTATGGTTATTCTAGTATGAGGTCAACGGCCAAATGGAGTAGTAATAAGTCCAATAGGTGTGAAAGGGTGCTTATAACTTAGTCTTTTAAGCCGTCTTTTCCATCAATTTAATTGATAATAGTATAGGAAATTTTGATATTATATTTGGGTGGATTGATTGTACAACATGATTTTGCCGTTCTTCTTGTGGGTGAGAAAAAGGTTAGGATTCCCCTAGAAAGTAAGATGTAGATTATCGAAGGTGATATAAATATTTCCCGATGGAAATTGTTTCTTTCATATAGGCTCAGAAGTATACTGAGAATGATTGTGAATAGCCATAATATCCAAGTAATAAGTAGGAACGCAAGTTGAATTAATTAGAAGTTTTCCTGTTATCTGAGACTTTCCGCGATATTTCTTGACGATTTACCTTGGACTTCCGCCTCTAGGTAGTAAATTCCGTATTGTTCTATTCACGGTGCTGCACCTGTGGCGCGTGCGCCATATCATTAGCACCATCCGAATCAAAGGAGTTATCCGTGCAACTCCGAGAGTTGTCGGGAAGGGAAGGAAGGAAGTGGAGTGAAGAAAGGGAGGGGGAGGAAGGAAAGGGGGGAGGAGGAAGGAAGGAAGATGGAGGAAGGGGGGGAGGGGGGGAGAAGGGGGAATAGGAGGAGGGAGGTAGGAGGAAGGGGGGAGGGGGACGGAAGGAGTGGCGGGGAAGGAGAGGGAAGGGGGAAGGGAGTGAGAGGAAGGAGGGAAGGGAAGGAAGGGTAGGGAAGGGGGGGGGAGGGGGGAAGGCGGAAGGAAAGTGAAGGAAGGGAATGGAGGGAAGGGAGGGAAGGGGATGGGAGGAAGGGAAGGAAGGAAGGGAAGGGAGGAGGAGGGAGGGAAGGGAAGGAAGAGGAAGAGGGGAGGAGGGGAAGGGGGAAGGAGGAATGGGAGGGGGAAGGAAGGGAAGGGGAAGGGGGAAGGAAGGGAGGAAGGAAGGAATAAGGGAAGGAAGGAAGGGGAAGGAAGGGAGGAAGGGAGGAGGGGAAGGGGGGAGGAGGGAGGGGAGGAGGAGGAGGGAGGGGAGGGGGGCAAAGGAGTGGGGGAAGGAGGAGGAGGAAGGAAGGGGTGGAGGGGGAAGGGGAGGAAGGAAGGAGGAAGGGGACGCTGGGGAAGGGAAGGAGGAAAGGGAAGGGTAAGGGGGGAACGGGGGGAAGCTTGGGAAGGGGAGGGAAGGAAGGGAGGGGAGGGAAGGAAGGGGAGAGGGGGAAAAGGAAGGACGGAAAGGGACGGAGGAGGAGGGAGGAAAGTGGAAGGGGTGGAAGGGAAGGAGGGGGGGGAGGGGGGAAGGGAGGAAGGAAGGGGGGAAGGGAAGGAGGGGAAGGAAAGCTTTTGGAGGAGGGGTGTGTAGGAAGGGGAGAGAGCAGGAGGAGGAAGAGGAAGAGGAGGAAGGAAGGGGGAGGAGGGACAGGAGGGGAGGAGGGAGGAGGAAGGGAGGAGGGGAAGGAAGGAAGGAAGGAAGGGAAGGAAGGAAAGGGACAGGGTGGGAAGGAAAAAGGAGGAAAGGGAGGGGAGGAACGGAAGGGAAGGAGGGGGGGAGGAGGGTGAGGAGGAAGGAAGGGAGGGGAGGAAGGGAAGGAATAGGGAGGGGGAAGGAAGGGGAAGGCGGGGAAGGGTGGGAAGGGGAGGAAGGAAAGGAGGAGGAGGGGAGGGTGGGAAGGAAGGGGAGGGGAAGGAAGGAAGGGAAGGGGAAGGAAGGAGGGAGGGAAGGGAGGAAGGAAGAGGGAAGGGGGAGGGGGAGGGAGGGGGGGGACGGGGAAGGGAAGGGGAACGGGAGGGACGGGGGAAGGGGAAGGAAGGAGAGAAGAAGGAGGGGGAAGGGAGGGGAGGGGAAGGAGGACGGAAGGAGGGAAAAGGGAGGAAGGGGGGGAGGAGGGAAGGAGGGGGGAAGGAGGTGGAGGGAGGAGGAGGGAGGAAGGAAGGGGGGGGGAGGAAGGGGGGAAGGAGGAAGGGAAGGAGTGGAATGAAGGAAGGGAGGAGGAAGGAGGAAGGAAGGGGGGGGAAGGAGGCGAGGGATGAAGGAAAAAGGTAGGAAAGGGGGAAGGAAGGAAGGGGGGGAGGGCAGGAAGGAGGGGAGGGGGAGGGAGGGGAGGTGGAAGGGGAAGGGGAAAGGGAAAGGAGGAAGGGGAGGGGGGGAAGGGGAGGGGAGGGGGGAGGGGAAACGGGAGGAAGGATGGGAGAAGGGGGATGGAAGGAGGAATGGAGGAGGGGAAAGGAAGGGGAGGGGGAGGACGGAAAGGGGAGGAGGGAAGGAAGGTGGGGGAAGGGGAGGAGGGGAGGGAGGGAAAGGGAGGGGGAAATGGAAGGAGGAAGGGGGGGAGGGGGAAGGAGGGAGGAAGGGAAGGAGGGGAGGAGGGGAGAGGAGGAGGGAAGGGGAGGGATGAGGGGAAGGAATGGAGGGGAAGGGGGAAGGAAGGGAGGGAAGGGGAAGGGGGGAAGGAGGAAGGAAGGAAGGAGGGGGGGGAAGGAAGGAGGGGAGGAAGGTAGGAGGAAGAAGTGAAGGAAGGAAGGAAAGGAAGGGGGGGGGGAAAGGGGAAGGAAGGGGGAAGGGCGAAGGGGAAAGGAGGGGAAGGAGGAAAGGGAAGGAGAGGGAAGGGGAGGAAGGAAGGCAAGGACGGGAGGGAAAGGAAAGGGGGCAGGAGGGGAAGGGGGGAGGGAAGGGAATGGGAGGAGGGGAAAGGAAGGAAGGGGAAGGAGGGAGGAGGAAAGGTGAAGGAGGAAGGGGGAAGGAAGGGAGGAGGAGGAAGGGGAGGAAGGAGGAGGGGGAGGGGGAGAGGAAGGGGGAGGGGGAATGGAAGAAGGGGAAAGCTTTGGGGACGGAGGAAGGGAGGAGGCGAGGAAGGGAGGGAGGAAGGAGGAAGAAAGGGATGGGGAAGCAGGGGGGGGGAAGGAAGGGGCGGGAGGAAGGGGGGGGAAGGAGGGGGGGAAATGGGAGGGAAGGGAAAGGGAGGGAGGGGGAAGAGAAGGGAAGAACGGAGAGGAGTGGGAGGGGGAGGAGGGGGGAGGGGAGGAAGGAATGGGGAAGGGGGAATGGGAGGGAAGGATGGAGGGGGAAGGGGAATGGAAGGAAGGGAGGAAGGAAGGGGAGGGCGGGAGGAAGGGGGACAAGGGGGGGAAGGGAGGGGAGGAGGGAAGGGGAGGAGGGGGGGAGGAGGAAGGAGGAGGAAGGGAGGGGAGGAAGGGGGAAAGCGGAGAGGGAAGGGGAGGAAGGGAATGGAAGGAAAGGAGTGGAGGAAAGCGGGGAAGTGGGGAGGGGGGAAGAGGAAAGGAAGGGGGGAAAGAGGAATGAAGGAAGGGAGGAAGGGAACGGGACAGGGAGGAATGGGAAGGAAGGGAAGGAGGAGGGGGAATGGGGGAAGGGAAGGAAGGAAAGTGGGGAATGGATGGGAGGGGAAGGGAAGTGGGAGGAAGGGAGGGAGGGTGAAGGAAGGAGGAGGGAGGAAGGGAAGTAAAAAAGGAAGGAAGGAGGAGGAGGGAAGAGGCGGGAAAGGAAAGGGGAGGGAATGGGAAGGAAGGAGGGGGAAGGAAGGAGGGGGACGGGGGCACGGGGGGGAGGAGGAAGTGAAAGTGGGAAGGAGGAAAAGGGAAGGAAGGGAAGGAGGGGGAGGAGGAGGAACGGAGGGAAGTAATGGGGAGGAAGGAAGGGGGAGGAGGAAGAAAGGAAGGAAGGGAGGAAGGAGGGAAGGGGAAGGAAGAAGGGAAGGGAAAGGGGAAGGAAGGAAGGAGGGGGGGGGAAGGAAAGGAAGGGGAAAGGGAAGGAAGAGGGGAGGGAAGGGGGAAGGAAGGGGATGGAAGGAAGTAGGAAGGGGGGAAGGAAGGAGGAGGGGGGAAGGAAGGAATATGGGGAACGGGAATGGGGCGGGGAAGGAAGAGGGAGGAGGAGGGGAAGGGAAGGGAAGGAGGGAGGGGGGGGACGGAAGAAGGGGGGGGGAGGGGAGGAGGAAGTTGGGAGAGAGGAGGAAGGGGGGCGGAAGGAGGAGGTGGAAGGGGAAGGGGGAAAGGGGAGGGGATGGAAGGATGAGGGGAAGGAAGGGAAGGCAGGGGAAAGGAGGAGGAGGAGGCAGGAAGGGAGGGGCGGGAAGGAGGGAGGGAGGAGGAGGAAGGAGAAGAGGGACGGGGAGGAAGGGAGGCGGGGAGGCGGGGGAAGGAGGTGGGGAAGGGGAAGGAGGAGGGGGGGGAGGAAGGATGGGAGGGGGGAAGCGGGGGAAATGGGGAGGAGGGAGGGAGGAAGGAGGGAGGGGGAGAAGGAGGAAGGGTGAAGGGAAGAGGGGGAAGGGGGGGAGGAGGGGAGGGGACGGGAAAAGGAAGGGGCGGGGGGGGAAGGAAGGGAGGAAGGAGGAAGGCAGGAAGGGGGAAGGAAGGGGAGGGGAAGGTAGAATGGAGGAAGGAAGGGGAATGGGGAAGGAAGGAAGGGGGGAATGAAGGAAAAGGAAGTGAAGGGGAGGGAAGGGGGGGGGGAAGGGAGGAGGAAGCGAGGAGGAAGGACGAGCGGGTGAGAGGAAAGGAGGAGGGGGGGGAAGGCGGGAAGGGGGAAGGAAGGAGGAAATGGGGGAGGAGAGGAAGGATAGGAGGAAAGGGCAAGGAGGAAGGGAAGGGAAAGGAGGAGGAAAGCTTTGGAAGGAGGAAGGAAGGGGGAGGGATGGGAAGGAGGAATGGAAGGAAGAAGAGTGGGGGAGGAGGAGGGAGGCAGGGGGAATGGAAGGGGGAATGGGGAAGGAAGGGAGGGAGGGGGGAGGAGGAGGAGGAAGGGGAAGGAAGGGGAGGAGGAGGGGGGGGAGGAAGGAGAGGGGGGGGGAGGGAGGGAGGAAGGGGGGGAGGAAAAGGAAGGAAGAGGGGAGGACAGGGGAAGGGGGAGGAAGGGGAGGGGAAGGGGAAGGAAGGTGGGGAGGGAAGGAAGCTGGGAAGGAAGGAAGGAGGGAAAGGGAAAGGAAGGAAGGAAAGGGGGGGGAGGGAAGGAAAGCTGGGAGAGGGAGGGGAAGGGGGGGGAGGGGGGAGGGAGGGGGAGGAAGGAGGAAGGAAAGGGGAGGAAGGGAAGGAGGCACGGGAAGGGGAATGGGGAAGGGGAAGGAGGGAGGGGAGGGAAGGGGGAAGGAGGAGGAGGGAGGGAAAGGATGGAGGAAGGGAATAGGAGGAGGAAGGGGAGGAAGGAGGAATGGGAGGGGAAGGGAAGGGGGGGAGGGGGGGGGAAAATGGGGGGAATGGGGAGAGGAGGAGGGGAAGGAAGGGAGGAGGAAGGGGGGGAGGATGGAGGGAAGGGAGGGGAGGAGAAGGGAAGGGAAGGGGGGTGGAAGGGGGGAGGAAAGGGGGAAAGGAAGGAAGGGGGGGGGGGAAGAGGAAGGGGGAGGTAAGGGGAGGAAGGAGGGGAGGGTGAAGGGGGAACTGGGGGAGGGAGGAAGGGAGGAGGGGGAGGAAGGGAGGGGGAGGAGGGAGGAGGGGAAGGGAAGGAAGGGGAGGGAAGGAGAAGCGCGGGAAGGAAGGGGAGGAATAGAGGAGGGAGGGAAGGGGCGGAAAAGCTGGGAGGAAGGGGAAGGGGGGGTGGAAGGGGAGGAGGGGAAGGAAGGAAGGCGAGGGGGAAGTGGAAAGGGAAAGGGAGGAAGGGTAGAGGGGGGGAACGGGACAGGGAGGGGGAAGGGAAGGAAGGGAGGGGAAGGAGGGGTGGGGGAAGGGAGGTGAGTGGGGGAGGGGGAGGAGGAGGGAGGAAGGGGAGGGGATGGAGGGGAAAGGGGTAGGGATGGAGGGGGGAAGGGAGGGAAGGGGGAGGGTGAGGGGAGGAGGATAGGAAGGGAAGGAAAGGGGATGGGGGGTAAGGAAGGAGGGGAGGATAAGAAGGAAGGGAAGGAAGGATGGGGGGAAGGGAGAGGAAGGGGAGGAGAGGAAGGGAAGGGAGGAGGGGAAGGGAAGGAGGAAGGAGGGGAGGGGGGAGGAGGGGGCGGAAGGAGAGGAGGAGGAGGAGGGACGGATCGGAAGGGGAGGGGGATAAGGGAAGGAGGGGGTGAGAGGAAGGGAGGGAAGCGAGAAGGAAGGGGAGAAGATGGGAATGGAGGGAGGGGAGGAAAGCCGGGGAAGGAAGGAACGGGGAGGGGGAGGTAGGGGATACGGGGAAGGAAGGAAGGGGAAGGAGGAGAAGGGAAGGAGGGGGAAGGAAGGAAGGAGGGAAGGAAGGGGAAGGAGGAAGGGATACGGGAAGGAGGAAAGCGGGGGGAAGGGAAGGGGAAGGGGGGGGGAGGAAGAGGGTAGGAGGGGAGAGGGGGGAGGGGAAGGGGGGAAGGGGAGGAGGACGGGAAGGGGAGGGAAGGAAGGGGGGGGGAAGGGAAGGGGGGAAGGGAAGGGAGGGAGGGGAGGGAAGGAGGGGGAAGGGGAAGGGGGAGGAGTGGAGGAAGGGAGGGGGAGCGAAAGCTTGGAAGGGGAAGGGGAAGGGGGGGAGGAAGGGGGAAGGAGGAGGAAGGGGGAGGGGGAGGAGGGAAGGGAAGGAGGGTGGGAGGAGGAGGAGGGAAGGAAGGATAAGAGGAGGAAGGGGGGAAGGAAGGAAGGAAGGAAGGAAGGGGGGGAAGGGAAGGGAGGAGGAGGGGGGAAGGGAGGAGGGGGGAAGGATGGACGGGAAGGAAGGAAGGGGTGGAAAGGAAAGTGGGGAAGAAGGGGGAAGGGAGGAAGGAGTGAGGAGGAAGGTGAGGAAGGAGGGGAAGAGGGGAATGGAGGGTGGAAGGGAGGAAGAAGGAAGGATGGAATATGGGAGGGAGGGGAAGGGGAGGAAGGAGGGGGAAATAGAGGAGGGGAGAGTGGAAGGAATGGAGGTGGAAGGGGGGAAGGAAGGAAGGAAAGGGAGGAAGGGGGAAGGGAAGGAAGTGGGGAAGGGAGGCGGGGGAAGAAGGGAGGAGGGGGAAGGGGAAGGAAGGAGTGGGGAGGGATGGATAGGAGGGAAGGGGGGAAGGGGAAGGGAGGAGGCAGGAGGAAGGAAGGGAGGAAGGGGGGGAAAAAAGGGGAGGTAAGGAGGGAGGAGGGGGGAAGGAGGAGGGGGGAGAGGGGACGGAGGGGGAGGAATGGGAGGGAAGGAGGGAAAGGAAGGAAGGAGCGGGAAGGGGGTAGGAGGGGGAGGAAAGGGAGGGGAAAGCTTTGGGTTGGGAAGGGGAGTGGAGGGGAGAGGAGGGGGGAAGGGGGGAGGGGAGGGAGGAAAGGGCGGGGGGGATGGAAGGGGGGAAAGGGGGAAGGGGTGGGGAAGGGAAGGGAACGGGGGGAGGGAGGAATGGGGGGGAAGGAGGACGGGGTGGAGTAGGAGGAGGAGGGAAAGCTTTTATTCGACCGAGCTCGTCACCACGAAGAGCTCCGGTATTGTTTGTTTTTTTATTTGTTGAAGAAGAATGATGGATCGTTCCAAATGTGCATCGATTACCGTGAACTGAATAAGTTGACGATCAAGAATCGATATCCTTTACCCAGGGATTGACAATTTGTTCGATCAGTTACAAGGTTCTAGCGTATATTCAAAAATTTGATCTCTAGGTCTGGTTTCATCAACTTTGCACCGCAAAGAGATTTCTAATTACTTGCGATCGAACTCGTATGGACATTATGAGTTTCAAGTAATGCCGTTTGGATTGACCAACGCACCTGCTGCATTCATGAATTTGATGAATCGCGTGTGCAAGCCGTATCTTGATAAATTCGTGATTGTGATCATTGAGGACACTCTGATTATTTCCAAAAAAATAAAAAATTAATCAGACTTAGTAAACATCTGTAGGACATTACTTGAATAGCTGTGAAGCAAAATCTTGTACGCTAAATATGTGAAACTATGATTTTAAGGCTTAATCTTGTAAATTTTTGTGTCTGTGATTTGATAGTAGTGGAATCATATTGACCCTACACAAAGATCGAAGCCATTAGAAATTAGGTTGTACTTACTACACCAATGGAAGTGCGAAAGTTTTGGGGTTTGGCATATTATTATCGAAGGCTTATTAAGGAATTTTTCTCTAGTATTCAAACATTTAACTAAACTTACTTAAAAGAAGAAGATTGTGTTATGCCTTAGGTACCTAAAACGAATTGAGGAAAATCATATGACCCTTGACTTGGATTTGGAGCGGTGTTTAGTTTTTTGAGCTCTTCGATATGGGCGACCTTTTTTGTATGGAGCTCTTAGTGTACGATTATTCACAATAACAAAGCCTTACAATATTATTTTGGAACAGAAAGAGCTAAACATGAGGCCGTGTAAATGGTTTGAGCTTCTGAGTGATTATGGTTGTGTTATTTGTCCCCTCGGAAAGAAGGCGAAGTTTTGCGATTAAGTTAAGCGGACGGATAAAGGAGTCGTTTGGAGTTGGGTGCCCTTGGTTATGACGGTACACGACAATTTACCTGAACCAGTCCGAACTGCACAAGTCGAAGCGTGCAAGAAGGAGAATATTAGAGCCGAAATATTTCTGGGCGAAGGAAAGCCATTTGAAGTTAGATCCGATGGTACTAGGAAGTCTTAAGGAGGAGTAACAGGGTACAATTATTTGAGAATTGAGAGACCTAATCCATGTTGGAATCTCAACAATCAAAATATTCCATTCTATATAGATTAGATAAAGGTACGATGATTTGAGGAAAGTTTATTGTGGCTGGATATGATAGGTGGCATTACGACTTCTATCAGTAAGTGCTTGACTTGATACTAAATTTAAAGCGAAACATCAAAAGCCGTCAGGATATTGCGACAACCGGAAAATCCCTGTTTGATGGTAGTGGAGAGAATAATGATGGATTTCATTCTGCTTCAAAGAACCTCATCGGATATGACTGACTTGAGTCATTGTGGACCGAATGACTAATTGCTCACATTTTTCTGGTTGAAATGTGAGTTTTCATGGAAGCTGACTCGATTGTATTTAAAGAGATTGTGTGTAGTCAAGGAGTGCCTGTGTCAATTATTTCTGATCGAGACCCCCCGTTTTTTATCAAATTTCTGGAGATCCCTTCAGAAATCATTTGAAACAAATCTTGATATGAGCACTGCTTATCATCCTTAACGTTGGGCAGTGTGAAAAAAGCGATACAGACATTGGAAGACTTGTTGCGTGCTTATATGATGAACTTTGGTAGTGTCTAGGATAAGCACTTACCTTTAGTTGAATCCTCATAATTAAAGTTATTACGCTAGCATTAAGACCGCACCTTGCGAAGCTTTACTCGTAAGAAAAGTTTAAGATCACCCGTATGTTGAAGTTAGGATGAAGATACCCAACCTACGAGACCTGAAATGATTGTGCAAATTAAGAACTGATTATTGGCTGCCGTATAGTAGGCAGGAGGGTTATGTGGATATGAGATGTAAACCTTGGAAAGTACGGAATAGGTGACAACGTTATGCTGGAAATATACCATGAAAGGTATGTAGTATTGTTTAAACATGCGTGGAAGTTAAAGTCCCCGTTATGTTGGACCATTGAGTTGTTTAAGAGTTGGTTCGGAGGGCATATAACTGGATTTAACCAAGAATTCAAGGAATACAGAATATATGTTCCATGTGTCGAACTTAAGAGAAATGTCTATCAAGTGAAGATTGAATTATTCCACTTGATGAGGTTTGGGTCGGCGAGAAGTTGCATTCATCGAAAACCCATGGATATCATGGATAGAGAAGTAAGACAACTTTAAGCATGACCGAATCCCTATAGTTAAGTTTGATGAAACTCGCGTCGTAGATTGAAATATGCATATGAAAGAAAAGACCGGATGTGGAGGAAATACCCACATCTCTTTGACTTTATGAGAAGCAAGTAATAAGATGAATTGATCTTTGGGGACAAAGATCCTTTTTAGGGGGAAATGCTGTGACAATCCATCAATTTGAGATCGTTATTTTATTCTCGAGTATTAAATATAATTCTTGTTTTTTTATGTTGGTTTATGAACTCACAATTTACCGGGAAGAGATTTGGATTTACGTTTGCAATTTGAGTACCGTTTATGAAGAACCGGAGAACCCTACGTTACGTATCGACGTTTATATGTTCAAATTTCCGTAGAAATATTTTTATTGCATTCGTTTTTATTTTTCGTGTCTAATGGTATTTTTACATTTTGCGAAAAATGGCTAGAAACGGTACCTTTTTAAATATCGGAACTTTGAAAATAACCGCATTTATAAAATGTGGGACAAGTTTTATAACTCATCCCACTAAATATACACATGCCCCCTTGGTGTTAAACCTCACAAGTGTTCAACACACTTGGCACTCCATTTTCTTACACATATAAACCATACTTTGACCAAGATTTTCACATACATCACCATTTATCAAATTTTAGTGAGAGAAACAATCAAAAACCTCCCTCCTCCTCCAAAATTTCGTGGCTTTTCACCACTATAACACCAAATCCACACAAACTTTGAAGATCAAAATATTAAGCACACAAATAAAGATGATTTCCTAGTTCATTTCTTGTATTTTGGAGGTGATTTAAAGAAGTTTTCAAGAAAGGTTTTCAAGGAAGATTTTATGCACTTTTGGGGCTGGAAATATGGGAGTTTTTATGGAGCTATGGAGTTATAAAAAGGGTGTCAAAAACATTTGGGTAAAGATCCAAGACTTGGTGTGAAGGAGTCATTTTGTTTTGGGTGATAATCATCATTTACATCATTTTGTGGGTATAATCTCTACTTATTTTATTGAACTTGCATTTTTCCATTCCAAAAGTATATGTTTAAATTAATTTTCTTGATGTATATGTAAAGTTTATGATGATCAAATAATAAAAACAAAGCATGCATGCTTAGATCTAGGTGGTAAATGAATGGATCAACTAGTAGAATCACTAGAAAACACTTAAAAATTTGAGGCTGTAAAGAACAGAAAAATACGAGTATCTAGGTTGGTCAAATGGGTGATATTGCTTGTTAAACAATGGTAAATTTAATGCAATGCTTGTGATGATGATGTACTAATTGCCATGCAATGGAAAGTTAAAAATGATAGTGGAGTTATGCCCTTTTTTACTAAGAGGTCTAATCTGACCTTGTCTGGACAGAACGTAAATAACAAAGTCATGATTTTCACTCTGAGTTAAGTAAAAACCTATAACTATGAGATGTAGATAAACTCATGTAGATACTGGACCAATTGGATGATCAACCAATTCATTATGGTTTGAAAATGGCATCAAAAATGGTAAAAGTGAGTTTTCAGCCAAAAATGATAATTTGACTTTTGTATAAAGAAATGACTTTAAGTATATGTCCACTCAAAATTAAGTATAAAAATAACTTATAATCTATAATGTACACTTAAGAATGAAACTAGAAATATAAATTTTATAAGTATATTATTTATGGTTAAAGAGATACAACTATTTTTGTAAACATAAACATATATAAAACTTTTTACGTCTATACCCATACTAAAAATTGTAAAGCGTTTTTGCGACGAAAACCCGAGGTGGTAGGACCCACTTTTGGGAATTTTGTATGATGAACTACTGATACTAAAACTTACTCCGACATCGGAAAACCCGAAAAATTTATATAGATTATAACACATAAACTAGACTACGCAATAAGACTTAAATGGGCCACTAGGCCCAAATACACTAATTATATTTATAAGTCCTATTGGGCTTAGCATTGGGCCCAACCCACATGGGCCTAATGTTTGGACTAAGGCCTGGTCATGGGCTATTAAAAATGGGCCAAATTACTTAATGGGCTTATAATTGGGCCTATTGGGCTTTTTGGACCAATTGGGTTAAAACTAGTAAAAATGACATACTTTTTACTTAGAAAACTTAAGTGTGATATAACTTTACCAAATTAAAACTTGATCATCATTACCTACATATATCATATTGTCTATTTTGGAGTCCATTATTAATTTTTACCGACATAAAAATCTAAAACCCACATTTGTATAGGTTCCAGGTGATTGTGTGCCGACATCCAAGTTCGTTTATCGCCGATCTATTTTCTTCCGATATTATCAAGTGAGTTCATAGCCTCGCATTTTTACACTTTAATTGTTTTAGAAACCCGCGAGGGAGATAACATGCTTGTTTTAAAATAGAACACAAGGGACCCGAATGTATGCTAGTAGTCTTGATTATTATAAGTTAGCTTAACTCGCTAAATAAAAAGTCCCGCGGAAATCATGAATTGTTATTGCCGGGATAAGGGCGTACGCTTATACATGAAGTAGTATATTTTGGAGATTACCACCTCGATCGTGACGACTAGCTTTGTCTAGTGTTGGGAAACATAAAAACACAACGGATTGCATTGTATCGGAATAAGATCCCCCCCCCCCCCCCCCCCCCCCCCCAACGATACACTCATAGCGAGGGTGTATAGTGGGCATTATATTGAATATATGGTAAGGTTCGATGTCATGAGGCTTATAATAATCCCCCTATAACGTTGTCTGATCCACATCGTTATATCCTGATAATTTTGAAAAATGATACTTGTGTTCGGAATTTTTTTTTTATTGTTTATATATATAAACTCTATGGATTCACTCAACATTATTTGGACTTTTAGCATGTTTATTAGGTCCTTGAAGGTAACTCGGTGTTGATGGCGATTGAAGGCCCGCTAAATAATTTATTATTCGGAGAAATGTTTTGTAAACGTTTCATGTATGATGTTGTTAAACTTATTGGGACCCATGATGTAAACTTTTTATTATTCGAATGAATGAAATTTTCTTAAAACGTCTCTTTTTGAGTCGTTTTCTGTGATTTGAGTTATTGTGCTATGACGTAACACCATTTGACCCTTCCGCTGACATGATGCTAAAATTAGAGTGTTACAATTTATTTATAGTCGCAGGCTAACATATCTCAATGCAAGTAACACTAATTTAAATTTTGGCCACAACAAAAGTAATACGAGTTGGTATCAATAAGTGCGGAGGCGTACCCATGTTCAGTAGCCAGAGGTTCCCTGCCCTAGTCAGCGGCTTCCGGTCAATCAAGAACATCAGACTACATCTAACCATAAGAACAACATATACATTTACACACTATACTGTTGCAACACGCATGTCTAATATTACTAATTTGAATGACTATATGTTCTCATGCAGGCAACAATAGTACACGTGCTGGCACTTACAAATCTCAAACAACCACCCATCATCGTGAGTATTGCATCGGTACGTTTCTTCCATTTGTTTTTTTGCTGAAAATTAATGTTGTCTCATCCATTTTTCCCCATAGGTATTCCTTCACTCAATGCATCACTAGACGCCATGTCAGAAGATTCAAATACATAAAATCCAACAGCATCGAGCAGTAAGAAATCGTCAATGCCTTTTCCAACGCCTTTTCTTATTCAATTATCATCTGTAGGGACACACTAATTTCACACACCTATCGTTGTTTTCTAGGAGTGTTGTTTGAGTACGTCTACCTAGGAAAATGTACATGCGTGTGTCGTCATTGTGGGGCGATGTTTTAGGAAGGCGAAAAAAATGCCAGGTTATCATGCTGAGGGGAGCCTGAATATAGTAAATGTTGCCATAGGGGCCACATCATCTTACGGCCACCACCTGAGTACCCATAATACATCAAACAACTATACAAAGATCCATTTATGGACAACATAAGAGCCTACAACCAAATGTTCAGTATGACGTCGCTTGAAGCTAATGTTGATACCTTAATTAACAATAGCAGAGGCCATATGTGTTCAGAATATCAAGACAAATTTACCATTGGATAGGATCATTATGTCCAGATGAGGGTAATGCACCCAGGTTTCTACAGCTATACATATATGACACTGCCAATGAAGTCAGCAATCGGATGGCACATTTCGAAAATGGACATGAAGGCGGCTTATGAAGATAAACTGTAGAAGGCCTCATAGAGCTTTTGGATAATCACAATGCCTTGGTGCAACTGTTTTGCACCGCCCAAAACAAATACATGGAAGCTGATATTCTAGAATTTAAAGTAAAATTATACAATGTCATCGGGAGTCGCCAGTACGAATTGCCAACAGCAGACACTATTAGAGCAATAGTATTCGGGGGAAATTCAGTAATGGAAACTGAGTTTGATTTAATTATAGAAGAGAATTCACGTTTTCCTCTGCGAGTAAACAAACTACATCCACGCTACATGTCTCTTCAGTTTCCGCTATTATTTATTTATGATGAAGAAGGATACCAAAAAGACATGAAATTACTTAATGTTCCCGTAAAATCTACAAAGGATGATAAGCGAATGTCAATGAACATATACTATCCATATCAAATACATGACCGTTTGAAGCACTATACTTTATTGTCCCGTGGAGGGGAACTCTTTCAGCAATATGTGGTCACCGCATATTGCGCCATCGAACAAAGCCGCCTTGATTACATCCGACAAAAACAAAGTGATATAAGAAATGAATACCTTTCAGGACTATATGATTCCATTATGCGAGGCGACCGCGATGGTAGCGAAGTTGGAATGCGAACAGTCCTGACCGCCTCTTTTACCGGAGGGCCAAGATACATGTACGCACACTACCTAGACGCTCTTTCCATTTGTCGTGGGAATCCCTCTTTCTTTATTACTTACACCTGCAATGCTAAGTGGCTAGAAATCCAAGACTACATGGCATCATTCCCTGAATTAACAACTGCGGATCGAGCAGATGTCGTGGACCGTCTTTTCGAGCAAAAGGTTCGCGACTACATAAAGTTTGTGCGAAACACAAAACCTTTTGGTGATATAACCGCAGGTACACAAGAAATTACTTCAAGAAATTATTTGATACTCTCATAATTGTACACTTTCTTTGCTTCCATTCCCTGTTCCGAAAACACTAATTTACTTTTGTTCATAATGTACGCAGTTCTTTATACAATTGAATTCCAAAGGCACGGGCTCCCACATTACCATTCATTTCTCTAGATAAGCGAATCTTTAAAAGTTCGCGAAGACAGTGACGTTGACAGATATATTTTAGCAGAGTTACCGGATCTGGAACATGATCCGGATGGTTACAAAGTCATATCGTAATTGATGATGCACGGACCATGTGGTTTAGCCAATATGAATGCGGCGTGCATGAAAGACGGAGGCAAATGTAGTCGTAATTTCCCTAAACCGTATTGCTTTAGGGATAACATAGGCAACATTTGAAATTCAAAATCTGTCCCAACCAGTTTTCGCATGGATCCACGGATCCACCATAGCCTGGATCCGTCCTTTGGTTTTGCTAGATCCGTAGGGTGCAGCTAGGACAGCTTTTATCTTTTTATGATTAACCTCAAATCTTAACAAAGTATTGTTTTGTACTTATAAATATAGTTGCTGGGATTAGTTACTGAGCCCTTCAGTAGATTTAAACATAAAATCCCCTAAGTATTACTCAAGCTGAAGTCTTTCAGTTTGGGTCGTTGAAGTTTCTTCAGCTTAAGCTCTTCAGGTCCTTAGAAGATTGGAAAGTATCTTCATTTTAGTTTATGCAGCGGATCATAAACTAAAGAAGGCCTATGTAAAGAGCTTCAGTTCAGCTTGGTTGACAATTCCAAGCTGAGCGGAGTCTATCTCCTTAACAGAAGTTGAAACGTGTTGTTTCACTTCTAAAAGGTTTACAAGGCGGGAAAAAGATTGCTTTATGTCAAAAGGAATAAAGCAATCTCCTTGGCAAATGTTACTTCTAAAGTTGGCATAGAAGTACATCAACTTTCCTTAAAGGACTGTACCTAGTACTATAAAGCATGAGTACATTAAATGGTAGCTCAACCACCCATTTAATGCTTGACATGTGTTTTAGGTTAACTTGTAAACCTTAATCCCTTTGCCTATAAAAGGAAAGGGATTCCCAGAGTAAATGTTGTCTCTTCCAATTAATGTGATACACATTAAAGAGTTCATTTATCTCTCAAACAAACTGAATAGTAACTGCTGAAGCTGAAGCTTTAGTTCTAGTTGAATAGTTTGTTTTCTTATTTCTCATAACTTTGGTTAGAGAATAAGTTCGAAGGAGATAATACCCCAGTTATCATTCAACCACCTTGCTATTCCGCAAGTAAGGTGTGTCATAGATTATTTATTTCAATCTAATAAGAACCTATACGTTGAAAAGTTACCTCTGTGTGTTTTAAACTTGTTCTTTTTATTGCTTATATATATATATATATATTTATATATATAAATAGTATATTTATATATATATATATATATATATATATATATATATATATATATATATATATATTTGTTTAAAACTCACTTCGTTGCCATGGAATGTGATTAGTCTAATTTAATAAACTTTATATCACATTCCAAGGAACCAACACTAGTTTATTAGATTCTTCTAAAAGTAAAATATTTCTTATCACAAATAAGGAAAGATCTTCTAGATTTGGAAAGATTTAGAAAGATTGTTTCCATTTATGGTTAATCCTATTTTGTCTTACATAATTAACATAACTAGCTTATAATTAATCATGTGTTTATTTAAATCATTTGATTAGAAAATGTTTATGCAAATGATAATATTTTTTTATCATTAACTATGTTTAATATTGTCATATTCATACCTTAAGTGATTTGTCGTCGTCAAGTAAACTTTCGACTAAATAACTTGTTTACGTAAACTTGTATGTAGTATGGCATTATATTTGTTATTATCAAAACATGAAGATCATTAAATATAAATATCGTTTTTACGTGAATATTTGTATTAACACACCACCACCCAAATTCACCCAAATATTTATCATCCGTTTCCATTTAACTTACACCCAAACATCACAACCCTTCAAAGACCTCTTTGATAGTAATTCCTAGGTGCTTACGCCACGCAGTGGAGGATTTGATCCTTTATCAAGCCTATGGTAATTTATATGCTATGACAGGTAATGAGTGTTAATTTTCTGTTTCCCATATTTTTATAATTCATTATACACCTGAGAGAAAGAGAGAATCTAAACACTTATGTGAAGTGCTAGTATATAATTTCCGTGCTTTTAGTTACGAGGTCTAATTGATTATGCCATAAATTATCTTTAAAGAGTAAGTTAAATGCCCCCAATATTGCTATTAACTAGGTAGAAAAAATCATTTGCTTGATGACAAGCAAATCCTAAATGTAGGGGCATTTGATGAGGTGTCATTTTATACACTTTTTTGTGGTCATTGAACCCCCTAAATCATGCAAACATGCTTTAAATACGTGCTTAATCATTTATTTTTGTATTTTTAGCACTTGGATGGCATTTGGAGGAAATACACGTGACTTTGGCTCATTTTAGGAAGAAACATATTAATACAAATAATGTCTAAAAACGTTATTTATATTTTTTGACCTCTCGATGTTTTGATAATAACAAAATGTAAAAACGTTTATGATAAAAATAAACGTTCATAAATTATTAAGTGAAAAATTCTATTTCTAAGATTAGTGATCACTTAAGGTATGGACAAACAAAATTATTAAGCATGATTAGTGATCAAGAAAATATTTTTCTTTTAACCATCACCTTTAATTCTACAAAAGTTTTTTTTTCAAAAATACATATACAAAATATTTTCTAATTAAAAGAAAAGTTTTATTAAAAACTTTAAAATTTTAAAATTCAAATTTTCCCCCCAAAATTGAAGGTTCCATGACAGATACAACATTCACCACAAAAAGACAAAAACAGGATCGGAGTCTAGGGGCGGCCCCCAGATATATCTGGGACCGCCAGGAGCGCCCCCGGTTACCGTTGGGATTTCCTGTCTATAAATACTGCTCCATTCCTAGCTGGAAAAACATTCCTCTTTGCATGAAAATTTTCAGTCTTTTCTCTCTCTCTAAAAATCTTCTTTCTCTCACTAAATTCTTGATCACTAACATTCTTAAATCTTGTTTCAAGTGATCTAATCTTATCTTCTTCATCTCATCTCTACTCTCTATCAAGTGCAAGAGAAGAACATTCGTATTCGTCAAGAAACGAAGTGTTGATTAGTGATTTCTCCTCTCTTCTTCTAAGTACCAAATCTCTATTGTATTTATCTTGTGTATTTGTGTGATTTGGATATTGTGTAGATCTTGTGAATGTGTATATCTTGTAAAGTGGTAGATTGGTTCTAGCTAAGATTAGCATTCGACATTTAGCTTAGTGTAGGAAAATAACGTAAGCGACGTGTAAACGTTTTTCTCCGCCTAAAGGGAGCTTGTTGACATAGTAAAAACTCGAGTAGGATACTCGGGGAGTGGAGTAGGGCGAAGAGGTGCTTCATAGTCGAACCACTATAAAATCTTGGCGTCTTGGTTTGATTGTTCATTTCCTTATCTCTTTACATTATTTTCATTGTTATTTTGCTTTAGTTTAGATTGTTATTGTTTGTTCATATTGTGGATTGGTTAAACATATAACTCAAATCTAAACATTTTTAAAAGCAAACTTTTAAAACTAAAAATAAACATGTAAACTATTCACCCCCCCCCTCTTCTAGTTTCCATAATTGGTATCAGGAGCCAAGTTCACTCAAGATTTTTAAAATATACTGTATTTTAAAGCTTGGATCGATCTATGGATTCCGACAAATATCTAGAAGGGCAATCCATGCAAAGACCACCACTTTTTGAAAGCGATAGTTTCATTTATTGGAAAAATAGATTCGAGACATATGTTAAATCAAAAGATCTAGATCTTTGGCATGTTATTACCGATGGTGATTTTCAACCTATTGTACAAAATCTGGAAACCAAATTAGATGAGGTTATCCCTTTTGAAAAACAAACCGATGATCTCAAAAAGAGACTTACAAGAAATAATGAAGCCAAAATGGTTATTTACAATGCTTTGCCAAGAAAAGAATATGAAAGAATTTTATGTGTAACACGGCAAAAGAAATTTGGAAAACTTTGTTAATCACCCGCCAAGGTAATAATCAAGTCAAATATAATAAGATTGACCTTTTGGTTCAACAATATGAACAATTCGTCATTTCCGAAGACGAATCTATAGATAGTGCTTTTGCTAGATTTAACATTATTATTACTAGTCTAAAAGCTCTTGATGAAGGTTATTCTAGCAAGAACTATGTTAAGAAGTTTCTTAGGGATCTACATCCTAAATGGAGATCAAAGGTCACGGTGATTGAAGAGTCGAAAGACTTAACGTCACTATCTCTTGATGAACTTATCGGGAACCTCAAAGTTCACAAAATGATCATCAAGAAAGATTCCGAAATAGTCAAAGCAAAAGTTGAAACGAAATCTCTTGCTTGAAAGGCTAAGAAAGAATCTAGTGATGAAGAGTGTTCGACTTCCAGTAGTGAAGACGAAGAGTACGCCATGGCGGTAAGAGACTTTAAGAAGTTCTTTAAAAGAAGAGTTAGATTCGTAAGACAACCTCGGAATAACAAAAAGACGTTCCAAAGAAGCCGTGATGACAAGAACAGAGTGATAGAAAATGCTTTAGATGCTGCGACCTGAATCATCTTATTAGAGAATGTCTAAAACCACATAAAGATAAGAACCAAAGAGCATTTGTTGGAGGCTCTTGGAGTGATAGCAGTGAAGAAGATGATGAGAAGGTCAAAAACAAAACGTGTCTTGTAGCTCAAGCATCAAGTGAGGTATGTTTCGAATCCTCTTACTTTAGTGATGAAAACTCATCAATTGATGACTTAGCTTTAGATAACGAATATGATAAATTATGCAAAATGAGTCTAAAAATAATCAATAAAAACAAAAGATTAAAAGCTACTAGAAATAGTCTAGAAAACGAGCTTAGAGAATTAAAAGATAAATTGTCCACACTCAAGAAAAACAAAGGAGTTGATCTCGAATGTGTAAAATGTCATATGCTTAAATATGAGAATAAAAAACTCAAAGAGGAATCCATTAGATTAAATAAATTTGAAAAGAGTACACATTGTCTAAATGAAATGTTATGTAATCAAAAAACCTCCGGTGATAAATTAGGTTTAGGGTTTAATTCATTTGAAGCATCATCTAGTGGAACCAAGGAAATAAAATTTGTAAAAGCTCAAAAAAAGGCGTCCTCTGATGGAGGTCCCATAAATATGGGCGGCCCCCAAAATGTTTAGGCGGCCCCCAAAGCAATTATAGGACCGCCACCAGTTGGTACACCTGGATCTGAGAAAAGTGTGTCTTTTCAAAAATCTATTTTAGGTCCTAGACCAAAACACATAATTATAAACAAAGTCAAAGTTCCTGTTGCTAGTGATAATGAAATTAAACAATTTTATAAGTCATTGTCAAAACCCGGAATTGGATTTTCAAAACCAAATTTTAGATCAAAAACTCAACCTCCTAGAAGAGTCAATAACAATTACTCTCGTGCTAAAACACCGCAACAAAAAAGGAACATTGGTCGACAAAACCAACATCATGGCTTTCCCGTAACTTGGAACAACTTCCCACGTCAAAGTTACATGCCATGGGAAATGTGTTCTCCATTTCCCCATCTCAACCAATTGCATCAAATGCAAGTGATGTTTAGCACTAACAACTTTGGACCCATGAGATATTGGGGACCAAATGTTTGAGTCATTGTACTATATAAATAGATATTCCTTGGAGTCGACTTGGAACTTGACGAATGGATTAAAGATAACGGATGCTCTAAACACATGACGGGTAATCGAAAACTCTTCTCCACTTACAATGCATACAATGGAGGTAACGTCATTTTTGGTAGTAATATTCGCGGTAACATCATTGCCAAAGGTACGATTTCTAATGAATCTCTCAAAATTGATAATGTAGAACATGTTGATAACTTATGATTTAACTTGCTAAGTATATGACAAATATGTGATAATAAGTGTAGAGTAACTTTCTCTGAACATGATAGTGAAATTACTAAGGACGGTAAAGTCATAGGTAGAGGTATTAGGAAGAAAGGCTTATATGTGATGAAATTAAGAAATAAGCCAAAGGATCAAATTTGTCTAGCCACGATTGATGAAAATTCCACATTATAGCATAGAAGATTAGGTCATGCCAATAAGCGTCTCATTCAATCGTTAGCATCTAAGGAACTTGTTAGAAACCTACCTAAGCTTAAGTTTTATCAACATTTTTGTGATGCTTGCAACTTCAGAAAACAAGCTCACGCTAGTCACAAAGCTAAGAATATAGTCTCAACGACTAGATGCTTAGAACTCCTCCATATGGATCTCTTCGGTCCATCCACCGTATGGAGTTACGGAGGAAATCGCTACACCTTAGTCATAGTAGATAACTACTCTAGGTATACTTGGACTAGATTCCTTAAGGACAAAACCGAAGCCTTCGATCAATTCGAAATATTTAGTAAGAAAATTCAAAACCAATTAGGATGTACAATAGTGTCAATAAGAACCGACCATGGTAGGGAATTTGATAATGAGGTGCAATTTGGAGAGTTCTGTAATGCCAATGGTATTACACATAACTTCTCGGCTCCACGCACTCCTTAATCAAATGGCGTTGTTGAAAGTTAAAATAGACACTTTAAGAAATGAGTAGAACTATGTTGAATGAGCCATCGTTACCCTAAATTTTTTGGTGTAACGCAGTAGATAGTTCAACATACATACTTAACTGAATCCTAATTAGAGCCATTCTAGGAAAAACACCTTATGAACTCTTGAGAGATAAGAACCTACTCTGGACTATTTTAGAGTATTTGGAAGCAAGTGCTTCATTTTAAACACCAAAGACTACCTTACCAAGTTTGACCCAAAGTCATACGAAGGTATCTTTTTAGGTTACTCCCAAAATAGTAAAGCTTGTATCATCCTTAATAAACACACTAAGAAAATAAAAATATCACTCAACGTGACATTCGATGAAACTCCTCCACCCTCTAAGACATCACCCTTGGTGGATGATGACTTAGATAAAGAAGAAGCTATTAGGGCAACCAAAAAGAAAAACCTAGAAAATGTTGTTGAGGATGAAACTTTAGAGATTGACGAAATAGTCAATGTTAAGGAATCTAGGAACCATCCTTTAGAAAATTTCATAGGAAACCTTAACCAAAGAACCCTTAGGTCACAAGCCCAAAACCAAAGTAACTTCTTTTGTTTTATATCAACTATAGAACCTAAGAATATGATAATCATAGGAACTAAGTGGGTGTTTAGAAATAAGTTAGACGAGAACGGTGTTGTTTCTCAAAATAAGGCTAGGTTAGTTGCTCAAGGCTATAATCAACAAGAGGGCATCGATTATGAGGAAACTTATGCCTTAGTTGCTAGAATTGAGTCTATTAGGATATTATTAGCTTATGCTTATGCTTTAGATTTTAAACTATTCCAAATGGATGTAAAAAGTGTATTCCTGAACAGTTTGATCAATGAGGAGGTATACGTGGCACAACCTCCAGGATTCATTGATTTTGAGAAAACGGGTCATGTTTATAAACTAAAGAAAGCTTTATATGGTCTTAAGCAAGCACCGAAATCTTGGTATGATAGAGTAAAAGCTTTTCTTGTTAAACATGAATATAAAATGGGAATGGTAGATAACACTCTTTTTACTAAGAAGAAAAGTTTAAATCTCATCATCGTTCAAATATATGTCGATGACATTATATTCGGTTCGACTTGTCAATACATGTGTGATGAATTTGCCAAAATCATGCATGACGAGTTCGAGATGAGCATGATGGGTGAACTTAACTTCTTCCATGGATTACAAATAAAACAAATGGAATGCGGTATTTTCTTTAATCAATCCAAGTATATTAAAGAAATGCTTAAGAAATTTGGATTAGAAGATTCTAAACCAATGAAAACCCCCATGTCCTCTGATACTAAACTCAGACAAAAGGTGTGATTGGTAGATAATGCCAATGTATCGAGCATGATAAGGTAGTTTATATACTTACACGGCAAGTAGGCCGATATCATGTTTAGTGTTTGCCTTTGTGCCGCTTCCAAGAGGATCCCAAAATCTCTCACCTTGAAGCGGTTAAGCGTATCTTCTGATACACTAAAGGTACTATGCACTTAGGATTATGGTATCCTAATAGGACCGACATAAAAACCTTAGTATATGCCGACTCTGATCATGTGGGAGATTATGTGGATAGGAAGAGCACTAGCGGTATTTTTACGTTCGTGGGATGTTGTTTGACATCTTGGTTCGATACTAAACTCACAAAATACGAAGAGTGTGGGTCGGTAGATAGTACCAAGTATCGAGGCATGATAGGTAGTTTATTATACCTAACAGCAAGTAGGCCCGATATCATGTTTAGTGTCTGCCTTTATGCCCGCTTCCAAGAGGCTCCCAAAACCTCTCACCTTGAAGCGGTTAAGCGTATCTTCCGATACATTAAAGGCACTACGCACTTATAATTATGGTATCCTAAGGGGGTCGGCATAGAAACCGTAGTATATGCCGACTCTAATCATGCGGGAGATTATGTGGACCGAAAGAGCACTAGCGGTATTTGTACGTTCGTGGGATGTTGTTTTACATCTTGGTTCTCGAAGAAACAAACTGCTCTTGCTATATCCACTAGGGATAGGCATGTCAACAAGCACTATGGACGAAACAAGCTCTCATCGACTACGATGTACGACTCGACGACGTTCCCATCATGTGCGACAACAAAGGCGCGATTGACCTTAACAAAACCCGGTACAACATTCTCGTACTAAACACATTGAAATACGTCACCACTTTCTTCGTGATAATGTCCAGAAAGGACATATCTCAATTGAAAAAGTGTCGTACGTTGACAATATTGCCGACATCCTTACTAAACCTCTTAAACGTGAATCGTTTAACTATCTACGTCTTGGCTTAGGAATGATGGAACACATTCCATAAATCTTATGAGTCTGCTTCTCTTTCTTCTAGTTTCGACTCTAGTCAGTATTCCATTTCGTGTCGTGAAAACTTAAATACTTTATCCGAAGTACTTTAAGCATTCTTAATTCGCGAAATGCAAATTAAAACGTCACTCCTCTTCGTAAAATTTTCGTCAAAAATTAAGTCCAAAACCCCTTGTTGAAGGCGGCCCTCATACCCGAGGCGGCCCCCCAATATATTTGGGACCGCTTGGCGATGTGGGACCGCCATCAGCAGACATTGAATTTTTATACATAGTTAAAAAAATTTCAATACACAAAACCAAACAACCCCTTTCTTTTCTACAGTGACGAAAAAGAATAAAACACCTCAAAAACTCAAAATCAACCACTAAAACTATAATTGAAGATCAAATCAACACCTATAATCATTCACAACATCTTAAAGATCATTAATTGTAAGTCATTTCATCTATTTTTTTTCAATTTGAGTTTAGGGTTTATGATGAACACAAAAATTAAAATTGGGGATTTTCATACATTAGTGAGTTTGTCGAAAAATTGATTTAGAACCAAAACCCCAATTTTATTTTCAAATCACTCACGTTAGAAACATGATAAAATTGTTGTTATGCATTGTCAATACAACCTAAAAACATTTTCAAACACATGCATAATGATCTCATGAACAAATTTCGAGATACATAATTCATATGTATTTTTCTACTTGTTTGTATGAGCAAAAACAAATTATGAAGCGATTGGGTTAACTCTTAGGATTTTACCTCTAGGTCGAGTTAATCGTTACTCCATATTTGTCACATTTAGGCACACACTAGAAGCAATGTTCATACAATAACACATGTAAATGACAACAAAATGTAACTTCAATCATTTATTTCTAGGTAATCATGCCTCGTAAATCATCTGAAGACTATAAAAATACAAGACACTACATCCCAATAATCTCACATGAATTTCATTCACCCATAAAAGAAAGACTAACAAACCTTTAAAGTCGCTACATTCATGAGGGTCGGGTGGTTTTTGATAACTTTGCGGATCTAAACTATGTTCGGTGTTTGTTTCATTTGGTCGAGTTTAAGTGTCTCCTTGAAATCAATGAACAAGTGTGTCCTAGTTTCATACTTGAATTTTACAGTCAGTATCGATTAAACTATTCTGGCGAAGGTCAAATGTTCATTCAATTTGTGATTAAAATCAATTCTTTTCTTACTCTCTTGAAGAATTTGCTCAAATTCTTGACATACCTTGTGAGGGTGCTTGTGTCTTCACCGATAAATGGTCACTTGACGAGTTGGCATATGGAGTCCCTTCGGATGGTCCATATCTAACCAACCCTCCTTCTCCTGGTGATATCATTTTGACTATTCGAATTGATCGAGAAGGTCAAGTCCGTCGCATTCGTCATGAGGAAGAGATTAATGTTCATGAATATCAAATTCTCACTCGTGAAATTTTGTCAACCTTGAAGCCTTTGGAAAAAATTATCTAGGAAAACATTTCCTGTTTGGGGGGTAATCGGGACCATGTTCTCGCGTGTCTTTGTTACATGCTTTATTGTGTTGTACACTCCGAAAAGTTTAACCTTGCCTATTACATGGCAAAACGAATGGATTGGGTCACTAAACAAAATAGGTTAATTTTACCCTATGGTATATTATTAACCCGTTTGTTTAAATTCATCATGAATGAAGATCCCGACTTGTACAATGAGTCTTACGTCTTATATGATCGTATCATGAATCCTCTTGCCGCTCAACTAGAGCAAAAAACTAGAAAGGATCGTGGCACGAGAAGAGGTCGTCCTTCCATTTCCTCCTCCACCTTCAATCAACCATCTTGATCTCATCTCAATGATGATGATGATGATGATGATGGAAATGACGTAGGGACCTCGCGTGCAAGTACTCCTTCCCCTATTCGTTATGTCAATTTATTAACTAACGAAGTTCCTTAAGTTTTTCAAAACCCACCTAATATTGATCCTCACTTCGAACCTTTTTACACTCGCCAAACCGAAATCATCAACCGTCAAGTTCAAATAAGAGATGAGCATCGTGGTGGATTAAGGTCAATTGGTAAAAGGCTCTGAAACTTGTAGAGAAACATGAAGAAGTGAGCAATGAGGAAAATTGCTTTATGACATTATTAATTATATATTATCTACTATATTATGAAGCTTAAGTACTCGAACTCATGATAGCTAGTGATATCTTAGTACGTAGTACAAGCAATATATCTTGCCTTGGATGATCATTCCATTTTATCATCCTAAATCCTTGTATGCATGCACATTGATACACTATTTTACCTATATGATGATATGCATGTTAATCTCTTAGTATTATACATACATGTGCCTCCTTGTTTGAACTTATGATGGTTAGTTTTATGAATTTAATTAATTGAGTATTAGATGATTCATGATGAAATAGAATTGACTGCAAAAGGGAAAATTAGGAAACTTTTTATGTACAGGATTTACAAAAAATCAGGAAAAACTAGAAAATTTTCCTGTCTCCAGAGAACGGCCCCCATAAATACTGGGCGGCCCCCTAATATATCTGGGACCGCCATGTATATATGGGACCGCCATCAGAAGTCACAGAAATCTTACTGTGACTACCTGATTTTCTGTGCAGTTGACTATTCTTTCTTAGACCCAGCTAAACTTCATGTATTTTGCTAAACCACTTTTGGAATCTATTCTCTTAATCCTCATGCTTTTCTACTTTGATCCTATACTTCCTAATTAAATATGCCATCCTTCCTACTATTCTTCTCATCTTCATCTTCTTCAAATCTTTCTACCATGGATTCTACTCAAGCCTTTTCCTCCCATGGTTTTAAGAAAATTAAACTCACCATCATACCCCTAAAACAACTATTTTTTGATCTCACAAATGATGATGAAAACCTTAATACACCCTCTCCTACCACAACTTCATCATCTCCAACTCCTCCAAATGCACCATCAAAAACTCCATCCACCAATCAAACCTCATCAAGCCAAGAAAACACATCTTCTTCCTTTCAATCAAAACTTCAAATCTCACCATCATCTTCAAATGAACCAACTTCTCCTCAACCTTTGAACCCTTTACTTGACAACATCTCGGATGTTCCCCCTAGACCTTCAAAACCTCAACCACTTCAAAGTCATCCTTCTTTGGATATCACACTTTCTTTGTCACCAATCACTCCTTTTGATCACATTTATGATACTCCATCACCACCGTCTCCACCACAACCTCAACAACCTATCATAGGCCATCCTTTTTACTACAACTATCATGACTACCATGGGTCAACATGCATATGTTGCTCTCACAACTGAACTCTTTTCTTAATCTTAAGAGATTAGATGAACATCATGTTTACTCATCTTGAATATCTTTTCACTACCGCAATCACCTCTCACTTTTCACCACCACCTTAAAATGTTTTCAAAAATCTCATAAATGTGTCACCCTAAATCTTTTGCTAAAAAGGTAATCCCTTATGAAATCATGAATCATCTAGGACTTATTTCTTTTGTATGTCTAGATTGTAGTATAACTTATGAATTAATATTTCCTTGTTTATCTTAGCTCTATGGCATGTTGTATTAGCTAATCAATCATGTTTACTTTTGTATGAGTTTCTTAATTGTGGAATGAAACTCCTTATGGGTGACTTAATCTCGAATTATGTTTTCAAGATATCTGTCTTGCACTTGTACTTCTAACCTTGTTTTGTAGCAAGCAATTTTTATAAGATCGATCCCTTGGTGCCCCAAAACGAGGGGGAGCATACATCAAGCGAGAGTCTTGATATCGTTGATTTCTTTCTCTTTTCAACAATTCGACGATCATCCTTTTTGAATTCGACAAAAAGGGGAATAAATGGAACAAAACTCATTAATAATTTGACACCTTTAATTTTATCTAAAATGACTTTATATTTTGTCATCATCAAAAATGGGGAGATTGTTAATACAAATAATGTCTAAAAGCGTTATTTATATTTTTTGATCTCTCGATGTTTTGATAATAATAAAATGTAAAAACGTTTACAATAAAAATAATTGTTCACAAATTGTTAAGTGAAAATTTCCATTTCTAAGATTAGTGATCACTTAAGGTATGGACAAATAAAATCATTAAGCATGATCAGTGATCAAGAAAATATTTTTCTCTTAACCATCACCTTTAATTCTACAAAAGTATTTTCTCAAAAATACATATACATAATATTTTCTAATTAAAAGAAAACTTTTATTAAAAACTTAAAATTTGAAATTCAAATTTTTCCCTCAAAATGAAAGGTTCCATAGCAGATACAACTTTCACCACAAAAAGACAAAAACAAGAGCCGAGTCTAGGGGCGGCTCCCTTATAGGCCTAGCGGCCCCCAGATATATCTGAGACCGCCGGGACCGCCCCCAGTTACCGTTGGGATTTCCTGTCTATAAATACTGCTCCATTCCCAGCAAAAAAACATTCCTCTTTGCATGAAAATTTTCAGTCTTTTCTCTCTCTCTAAAAATCTTCTTTCTCTCACTAAAATTCTTGAACACTAACATTCTTAGATCTTGTTTCAAGTGATCTAATCTTATCTTTCTTATCTCATCTCTCCTCTCTATCAAGTGCAAGAGAAGAACACTCGTATTCGTCAAGAAACGAAGTGTTGATTAGTGATTTCTCCTCTCTTTTTCTAAGTACCAAATCTCTATTGTATTTATCTTGTGTATTTGTGTGATTCGGATATTGTGTAGATCTTGTGAGTGTGTATATCTTGTGAAGTGGTAGATTGGTTCTAGCTAAGATTAGGACTCGACATTTAGCTTAGTGTCGAAAAATAACATAAGCGACGTGTAAACGGTTTTCTCCGCCTAAAGGGAGCTTGTTGACATAGTGAAATCTCGAGTAGGATACTCGGGGAGTGGAGTAGGGCGAAGAGGTGCTTCGTAGCCGAACCACTATAAAATCTTGGTGTCTTGGTTTGGTTGTTTCTTTCAGTCCTATCTCTTCGTACATTATGCATTGTTATTTTTTAGGGCTTTAGTTTAGATCTGTTATTGTCTTGTGTCAGTTTGTGAATTGGTTTAAAATATATGATCGTTGAGATCAAACATTTTTTGAAGAGCTCAAACTTTTAAAACTTATAACGAGAACCTATTAAGATCTATTCAATCGCCTACCCCCCCATCTTTTAGTTGTCTCCAAAAAACAGAGGAGATTACACTATGCACCAAATTCGATAAGAAAAGGCCATACGGTGGCTGGAGACGGCGTCACAATTCTTTGTGACGGCGTCAGAACGTCAAAGAGACGGGCTCTGGATTTCTAGTGACGGCGTCTGAAGCAGTCGACTTAAAGAAACCCTAAAAATATTTGGCATGGAGACGGCGTCGCAACTTACAAGCGAAGGTCGTCGCGATTGTTGATATTTATATATACAAATATCATCTTTAGGGGGTTTTTAAGTGTGGAACTCGGGAGTATATTTAGAGTTACGATTGTATTAGATTTTGGGTCGATTTAGGGTTCTCCAACCCTCTTGTATCCACCTTAAGTCCATGTTTTAATCAAGTGGAGATCTTTTATCCCTTTAATCTTTCAATATGTCTTATTGTTTGATTAATTGTTGTTCTTCGCTTTCTTATAACCATGTTAGGCTAGATTTATTAGTGTTTGCTTATGATTGTGTGCGCGTTAGACTCTAGAAAACTAGCTTCTTAATTGCTTGCGAAGACGTCTAGGGAAACGTGATTGTGTAAAAAGGATACCATCGCAACAGTTTCATACTACTTTGCCTAATATGGTTGATCACTTTTAAAGTGTTTGAATGCATGTTAATGTACTCTTAGGGCTTTAATAGTCTTCATAATACCTTATTTGTGCGTTGCCTTAACGGAATATTTACATAGACAGCGGGTTCGTGTAATTCGTTCATGAATTAGAAAATACTTACACACTACATTACAAGGGTGACAGGTAATAGGATTAGGAGGATCAAACTAAGGAGTAGTGCATGATTAAGTGAACACGTTTGTTTACTTATACGAGTTTTCACATAGTTAGCTTAGATTTAATTTAGTTTATTAGTTTAATTAGTTTAAAATAAAACCCCCCTCCAAACCCGAGATTTTACTTGCTTTCATAAAATATAAAAAAATACAAAAATAATCTTCTCTCAACCCCTAGACCTTAGTTACATTTAGTTCGAGCCTTCACAAACCATTCCCTTAGAGAACGATAACAACCCCCGAGTCTTGCTTATACTACACTGTAACGATTAGGTAATATGCCTAAGGCGTTGTAAAACTTTTGCGTTTACAACAACCGCATTCGTGAATATAAATGATGACTAGATTGGGAGATCACTCACCCCCATGAGATTTTTTCTAAAGTCATTGATTTATTTTAAACATAAACAACCAGACCTCAATTAATGACTAAAAGAGATATAATTGCCAGAAATCGTCCTGAAGTTTGCCCAAATTGCAACAGTGATCGATCCTAAAGTGGTTCATCGAAATGCATGTAGATCGTCCTCTGTATTGAACCTATGGTGCAAAAAATCATGCATGGCTTCAAGCCGTCGTTAACTCCCAGTCGTTTTCTAGATTGCCAGTGCTTAACACGAGGAGGGCTTTTTTGTCATTTACAATTCTACCCCAAATTGATACTTCACCCAACCTTTTTTATTTTTTGTTAAAAAAAAATTTTTTCCCCACCGAGCCATATGTTTAATTCCTCACTTACCGACAAATGTTTACCCCACTCCAATTCAATGTATTTTATAAAACCCTAACCCTAATTTTCTTCGTCTCCTCCAAATTAAGTCAAATAGGCGTTTTGCTTTTGTAACAAAAGATGTCTTGTTCGTGTTAATGAACTCCTTATAGAACCCAGGACGTAGGTTTTATTGTTTGTGCCTCCAACTTGTAGTTATAAGATATCATTAGTCCATTAACAATTAGTTGCATTGATGTTTGATTTGAAGTTAGACCAATGATCGCTTTTGCAGCTTGGAACTGATTGTGGTTTTTTTGATTGGTTTGATCCACCCATGTGTGCCCGTTAAACTCAAATCATACTTGAATTGCTAAGGTCAAGGAATTTTCTTGAAGAATCAAGGAATGTGCTTCAAGAATCTATGAATGTGCTTCAAGAATTTATGAATTCAATACAAGCTGCAAATCGAATTTGAAGGAGTTTGGCTGGTTTCCAGTTGGTGTTGTTCCTTAGTTTAACATAATTACTAGGAAATGTATGGTTATTGATTAGTTGAACTTATACATTGACCAATATATGATATGGTTAATGAATTTTGATGTAAGGTTGTTAATGTGCAATTAAATCAAGTTTTTAGACTATTTGAAGCTGTGTGAGGTTTGTGATAAAGGAATGATAAAATTGAGCAAAAGAAGATAAAGGAATGCAACTCATAACACACAAAAGTCTTAAGTGAATAACATAGAGCATGTGTCCATATCATACATTAAACAAGTTATAGCTTGTTACATTGAAAACTGTATGAAAATGCACACATTAATGTGACAGCTTACAAAATACTAAAAGTCTTAAACAAACAACATAGTCAAGTCTTAAACAAACATCAAATGAAACTGCTACTTTGTTGGAGTGAGTCTGCAAGCTGTTGACTTGGTTCTTTTGAATGGATTTGCACTTGAAGCAGCTCCTTGAGTTGCAACAGCTCCTTGTTGACTTGCAGCAGGTTCTTGTTGAGTTGCGATAACACTTGTAGCTTGACTACCACTTGCACCAGCTGCTCTACCCCCCAACATTAGCCTTACAACCTCTTTTGTTGTGCCATTTTCCCTTGCAATTGCTACATGTGACAGTTGATCCCTTCTTTGAAAGCTTTACACCTCTGACTAACTCATCAAGTTCCACAACACTTTTCTTCCTCTTATTTGGAGGCCTTCCAATCTTTGGATGTGGTTTTGGGGGAATTAAGGTAGATGGTCATTCTCTTTTCTCCTAGTAATCTCTTCCAGCAATAGGGTTGATCTTGAATGTATATTGCTCCTTCCAAGTTTGTAGTCTATATGAGGCATGAACCCAATTCTCTGGCAAACCCCCATTCAAACCATTTTCATTCATGTTGTTGATACATGCCACTGCATGTTTATAAAGTAAACCTGATACTTCACATTTCCTGCAAGAGCATATCCTTTGTTTCAAGTTAACTACAACCTGATCATCATAAGGCCCTTTTACCTGATAAAGGTCTCCACCATTTCAATCAACATTTTATTGAGTTGCTTTTTCCTTGATTTTGTTGAAAACTTTTGTAACGGATGGAGTTAATGGACCAACAGATTTCTCAATCACATTTTAAACAATCACAATCCTTTTCATTAAATATTCTCTAACATACTCAAGGCAAGTGATGATTGTGGAATTCCTAGCATCTAACAATTACCTATTGAATACCTCACAAATGTTGTTTATCAACATATCACAATGAGCCCTACCTGTTAAAACCAAAACTGTCAAAAGCTAACTAATTACCTAAATACTAAACTTTAAAAAAACCTAACTAAAAAACATTGAGTGGTAACCTGAGAAGTAAGATTTGCTCCAGTGTTCAGCAGATATCTTCTATAACCACTCATATGCATTGATGTTGTATGATTTCAACACTTCCATACCTTTGTTGAACTGTCTAATAGTTGTAGCAGTTGTACAATTCTAAAGCATCTCTTTATAAACCCCACCTCTCCAAGTCAAATTCATGTTCTCACAAATGTGTCTCACACAATACCTATGTTCAGCAGATGGAAATAATCTCTTGATTGTAGGTAGCAGTCCTTATAATGAATAGAAAACATTTTAGTAATAAAGCAGACACTATATAGAAAACAGATAATGAATAGAAAACATCTTAGTACCTTTTGTCTATCTGTGATAAATGTGAAATTTGAGTTGATGTGTAAGTCAAGATCATCTCCAAGTGCAAAGAGGAACCATAACCATGAATCTAGTGATTCAGACTCCATAATCCCATAAGCAACAGGATAGATCCCATTGTTTGCATCCACAGACACAGCAGTAAGAAGTTATCCTTCATATGGTGCTTTCATAAAGGCATCATCTAAACCTATTAGATCTCTCCCACCAGCTTTAAACCCATCTTTCAGAGCACCTAAACACACATATATTCTCCTAAATTTCTTTGTGTTGCTATCTGCATCTTCATCCATATACACATCTATTTTAACTGTAGTGTTAGGATTGCATTTCTGTAATTCCATCACATAATCTCTCAACACACCATACTGCAACTCAGCATCACCTTTCAAAGTTTCCTCTGCCTTCGCTTTAGCCTTAAAAGCTTTGTGCTTAGAAATACCAACCTGGAACTGTTTTTGCATTTGATCTTGAAGTGCTTTTATAGGGATTTCTGGGTTTAGATGAACTAGATCAGTAACATGCTTGGAAAGAAAAGTAGATGTACAGTGTTTGGCCTTTCTTGAATGCAGACAAATATGTTCTTTGTTTAGTGTTCTAACTAGAAACTTGCCATTTTCTGCCTTGGCTACATACATACTCCACTGGCATTTATATTTGTCATCTACCACTTCTGAAATTTCATTTTTGCCCTTTTTTGCCGTATATGAATCTTTGTGTTTAACATGATTTCCCTTATCACTTCTCTTTCCTATTGAAGATTCCATGGTCTCATCATCCATACTTGGAACAATTCCTACACATCTCGCCCTTACTCTTACATTATCATTCTTCACAATTTCTACATTTCTCCTTGACTCTACTGAATATGCCTTTATCCTTTCCTTAACTTCCTCTCTATTACAAAATTCTTGTCCTAGAAAGAAATGGTTTACAATTCCATTTTCATTATTAGCATTACCCTTTTTCCTTAACTTCTTAAGTGCAGCTCTTCTAGTACTTCCAATATCATCCTCATCTAGCTCACTTTTAAATTCATCATAATCAATAACCTCTAAGTCATCCTCATTGATATTCACTTGAGGTCTAATTGTGTCCCTTTCATCAGAATTGGCTGTGAACCTAAACCCTTCCATATTGGCATCTACTTGGTCTATAATGTGTCCATCATCCACAATATCTTCCACACCATCCACATTATCATTTTCATCAGCAGTTGCATAATTCTCATCACCACTAGCAGCATGGTCTTCACCACTTGCTTCATTCTCATCACCACTAGCAGCATTGTCTTCACCACTAGCATTCTCAGCACCACCTAATCCACTATGTTGCCCAACCTGATCATTTGACAACCACTCTATGGCTAAAGTCTTTCTACACTTAGGTATCCCTAGAAATTTCCTCTTTCTAGTGTGTGGAACAATAGGCAACTCTTCATCTAACTCCACTACTTCATCATTGTTATTCAACTCCTTTAATTGAAGTTTTTCAGTAAAGGTAGGCATGTAATAACTTTCAACTGTGGTTTCACCATGTTCAATATACACTTCAATAACCTTATTATCTTTTACAAATTTGGAAAGGTAAACTATATCATCATCACTAGCCAAAGCCCTTAGTCCCCAGTCTAAATTCTTATCAGGTATCTTAAAGTGATAATACATTATGTCTCTTGTATCATATTTCAACATCTTCACTATAGAATGTATTATGGTAATAGTGAATTGCTCAATATCTAACAAATCAATGTATTGGACTTTACCCCCAAAATACCTACGATTTGGTGTTGGTGTGAAAGTTCCACCATGAAAAAGCTTCATTGAGAACACTTCAGGATGATCAGCTGTTTCATATATAAAAAACACTAATTAGGAAAAGCCCATTAACAACATTGTATACAAAGTGTGAAAGTTTTCACTAACATGTTCTTACCATAAACTGTGTGAGGATCGAATGCACTCCCATCTTTTCTAAAGTACCAGACCTCAAGTCCAGTAACCATAATTGAAGTTTGTGAGCTTTAAACTTCAGGGATTCAATTTTGATTTTATCAAAATTTTAGGGATATACAATTAGGGTTTAAAGTCAACTATGAGTATTAAAATATGGGTCGGTGGGGATTATAAAAAGGGTGGGTGGAGGTATTAATTTGGGTAAGGTTGTAAAATGACAAAAAAGCCCTCGTGTTAAAGGCACGTGGCACTAAAAATGGATGGGAGTTAACGACGTCTGAAGCCAGGGACGATTTTTGCACCATAGGTTTCACACAGGGATGATCTATGCACTTTCGTAACCTTTGGGACGATACTTGCAATTTGGCCAAACTTCAGGGACGATTTCTGCAATTCTCTCCTTAAACTTTAAGAGGTTTTCAAAGAACACTTTACTAGTGTATTTTTGTTACAGAAGGACTTTTGACTTAAACGAATCAGCACCATCTCTGAAACACGGTCATCAGGAAGATATTTGTTATAATGGTCAACGCAAATGATCTACTCAAAATCATAAGGTTATTACTCCCTAGTGGTACTTTTGTTTCACAAGTCGTTCCCAAGGTCATGATCATATGAAGAAACAATACATGAGATGACACAACAGGGGGTTCATTCATGGGGTAACTAACTATGTGCCCCTACTCATCGGTTCAGAACGCGATGTGCAACATGGCTGATTATGACATGCTAACGATGTCGCAAAAGTCTGCTAAGATTCTATCTTATCTACGCTTACTATTCTAGAATTTCCTTGAGGCATCTTATGATCCCAATAAATCCATGTTATATGATTTAACTTATTATCACGCTGGCTAGACGTCATAATACTTGCATCACATAGGCATGCCTTTATTGTCATCGCATTTTCAGAGTGTTTCAAATAGCACACAAAAATATCACGAATTAACAAGTATACACGTAATTGCACATAGAATTATCACGTAAGTACTAACAATTTACCAAGCAATACACATATACATAAATGCACACATAGTTCCTATTACGCATTCTATATGAGGGTAACTTAGGTTATAGACTAAGTCAAAACCACCTAGTTCTCTATAACCAATGGCTCTGATATAAATCTGTCACACCCCGTCTAAGGCGAAAACACGCGGTGCAATAGATAGGATCGTCATAACACATTGATATAAGACAATAGAGAATTTACTAAATGAAAGATAAGTATATACGTGGCATGACGACTCCCGACACAAGTGGAGACTTGTATCATGGATAGTCAATACGACGATAGCATAGTCACATAGTCATAAAATTCCTACAACCCGGGACAAGTACACATAAATTCAAATTGGCAACATAGACATAAAGTTAGAAATACAAGAAATAGCCAGGATAAGTAACCCATGGGGGTTATGTCCTAAGTCTCTCTAAACAAGGCTTGAAGGTCCTATTCCTCCTTAGGCATAGTAACTTGATAACCTAAAAATGAATACTCAAAAACGTCAACATAATGTTGGTGAGCTCGTAAGGTTAAGTAATAGACACAATTGTTATGCGTATTGGTTTAGTAGGACAATAGCGAGAAGATATGCATATATGGTATTTACTATTTAGTACTATCTCACAATATCAAATCACATAATAACAATTACATAAATAAGATCACATAATAAATCTTAATAAGGTTGGGTGTGTCATCCCAAAGGTATATTGGCGCCCTACCTAGATATGATGGGTGTCTCTTCCCAAGATAGTTTACTTCCCACAAGTTAGGTACACAATCACACATATAGCAATATAACACACATATTGTCTAAGAAATAAAATAGTGTAACACAACACAAAACATTTATAAACATTTGAGTATCATTTTCCCCCTAGGAAAAACATAAGTTAAAAGAGAGGTTACGAATACTTACCTTAAGCGAAGCGGTGAATCGAAATAAATCAACAAGTGAAAGATTAGCTTGAATGTCCTAACGCGACCTAGTTGGAATATAGGGCGCATTAAGTGCAAATAAACGTTAGCGAAACGATGCATATGCGACTTTTATAAGGTTCTCATTACCCGAAGATGTTTGCGTTTTAGTATATAAGTCAAAATGTGATCTCGTAAAATTATATTGTTTTATTAAGTTTCGACACTACAACCAAAGTTACTATTTTACCACTCTTTAGGAATTTCTTACTATATTCGCTCTCTAAATATTTTCATTAAACTCAT
>BQNB010044864.1:0-40056 GCA_026074375.1 Tanacetum coccineum | reverse complement strand
GATTACAGTTGAGACAAAAAAACAATATATGATAGTTGTTATTCTTAACAATGATAATAATGACTACTATTTAATATAAGTTATGACTTACCATCGAATTAAGCTTAGTCACAAACATCATCTTCAGAATGAGTGTCGATTGTTAGGATCAGAGCTTTGACTTTTCCAGGGAAACAATGGGAGGTAATACCTTTTCTTTTTAAGGTTTTTATAATTTATCTCTAAACTATGATAGAATAACTTTTTGGTACATGTGTATTTTGTAAATTTTTAAACATATCAAATAAAAAACGAAAAATCAAAAAAATAGTGTCAAATTAGGAAACTTTTAGGTTTTAATTTTTATTAAAAATTAGAATTAAAAAGATAAATTAAGAGAATATTTCTTAACAAAGAAACAATTTTTTTAGGGAAGTGCAAAAAACGTCCATGTGGTTGACCAAAAAACCGTCTCACGTCCTTCGTAAAACTTCGCGCAGATTTCATCCCTCCGTTAGTAAAACGAGGCAACATACATCCTTGAGGACGAACGATGCAAACATTTTGTCAGTTAAAGGAGAAAAAGTGACGCAAAAATACATTCATATGGTTTGCAAAAAGTCCGTCTCACATCCCTACGTGACCAATATTTTTCCCCTTTAACTGACAAACTATTTACACCGTCCGTCCTCAGGGATGTATGGTGCCTCATTTTACTAACGGGGGGATAAAATCTGGGCGAAGTATTGACGAGGGAAGTGAGACGGTTTTTTGATAAACCACTGGGATGTATTTTGCACTTTACTCTTTTTTTAAATACGAAAGTCCCACTTAGGGTTTTGCTTTATTAGATAAAATTAATCTCAAAAATAGAGCCGATTGTATATGAGACAATGGACTTGTTAAAAGTTTAATGTTATCACAATTGCAGTTGTATATCAAATACATCAAATGTGCCAAATTACGTAAAAATATAAAAACAAACCTTATTAAAGTGATAACAGTGAGAGTTATAAAGAAAAGAAATAGAAGATAGATTGTATTTTCGTTTGTAGTCTGGGTTGATGGAGACACATCAGAGTTTAAGATAAGAGGGTCAAATAAGAGTCAAGAGATGCATGGGCCGGCCGTGACATGTTCGGGACAAGCGTTCTTCACATTACATAAAGTAGTTGATTAGAGCACCGGCCCCCTCCAATTATGGATCCAACCCAGTTTCTATCAACAGTCGATCACTAATTATGCGAAATCTTTGATTAGTCTCTTGAAATGAATATAGTATAATATTTCACTTTCAATTGATAAGTCGGCCAATATATATAATGTTTTGGTGACACTTTCGATCGTTAATAACTTTTAATTAACTTTAGTTTTAAAAAACTTTTATCTGTTTAAGTAACTACTATCGAAATTGTTAACATTAGTCTAAACACTATATAAGTATTAGTGTATTACGGAAAGAGTTTATAATTATAATTTGATTAAGTATATCAATCGATGTAGCATTTCTCGCACGCATAATTTCTCTAAAAACTCTTAGTTTCAAAAATAAATCTATACTGTTAATACCCAAACAATTGTTATAATATGGCTTACAGAATAAACAACTACATTTTTAGATTGTTATTATCTTGGGATATTAAATTTTTAATGCTAATTGGTAGACTAAACATACATTCATACAATATAAATTAATCAAATTTACATTCTATTGATAAAATAGATCTGCAATGTAAAAGAAGTAATCGGTTCTAAAAGTCTCTTAGTCGGTTTGTATAGCTTCATTGTCGACATTTGTTTACAAATAACTCATTTTCTTTCAAATTTTCATTCCATGTTCGCCTTTTTTAAGCAATTTCTTTAGCGGGAACTAAAGCATCCTTAAAAGCAACTTCTGATTGAAGATTGATACATGAGTGGATTAGATAAAACTACAGAATAAAATTATGTTTGTGAGTGTGAAAAAATAAAATTTCGTGGATCAATGTAAATGGTAAATAGTTGTTATCACACGAATTAATTTAACATTTGCTTATTTTCATGCAAAAATGGGTCATTTATATACTTTATATATTTATGCTTAAGTTTCTACAACTCGAAAACTTAAAAAATGAAAAGTAGAAACAAAAAAGCCCAAAACTTTGATTATTTAAAATTTATAGGCTAATTGAGGCCTTGAATAATCAGATCTGTATAGATGGCTGCAAAAAAGACATGTGGCTGACGTTATATATATACAAGGTCTTAAGAAATCCGGGGCCTTAAAAAATTAGGGGGCCTAAAGCTCTAGCTTTACTTGCCTTACCCTTGAGCCACCACTGGGTCAAATAAGAGTCAAGAGATGCATGGGCCGGCCGTGACATGTTCGGGACAAGCGTTCTTTCCATTACATAAAGTAGTTGATTAGAGCACCGGCCCCCTCCAATTATGGATCCAACCCAGTTTCTATCAACAGTCGATCACTAATTAATAGATATAAAGTTTATTTATAAGTTCTTGAATTCAAACTTATCATACCACACAAGCTAGTCCACTTTGTTGTTCTATTATTTGCATTTAAATACAAGCTTTCCGATTGCAAAATAATTGGATAATTAGCGGTACAATACTCTTCATGCATTCCTACTAAATACCTCATATATAGATATATAGTTCATGTAAACTACTAACGAACACATTGAAGCCGAATAATAAGTTTATGATATAAGGTAAGAGCTGAGTTTCTTATATCTTCACATTATCAAATAACATGTTTTTTATTAGTATGATGATAAATCATCTCTAAATCATGCAGGCATGAAGCTTATAACCTTGAACTACTACAATGGCTCTTATTTACATTTAAACCGGATTCCTGATCAGGTATATCATGCATTATAAGAAATTAAAGTGATTCATGTTATACGAGTGTTATTCACATTTGAATCGGATGGCAAGAACTGTATCATACATCCATAAACATCTATTTGTATATTTGAACGTATGCATGTATGGTGTTTGTTTGTTATAATTAGGGCTAATGACAACTAAATGTATTATAGTTGTCACGATTTCCTTTTATATGTATCGAACAAAAAAATTTGCTTTTCTATGTACTAAACTCGATTTTATTGTATTTTTTGTGTATTTTATGACCATTTTGCCCCTCATTTTATTAACCTGAGAGGGGCAAAATGGTCATTTACTACACAAAAAATACAATAAAATCGAGTTTAGTACATAGAAAAGCAAAATTTTTTGTTCGATACATATAAAAGAAAATCGTGACAACTATAATACATTATCATGCCATTAGCCCTTATAATTATTTATTGTTCCGTGCTACCTAGCTCTAATGTATAATGTCAGCGTAATATGTAAACTGTCACTTTATATTAATGAACTTTTGAAATTTGAATAACAAACAAATTAGCTTTAATATATACTTGTCTGTTATAAATTTTGTACTTATTTCATGTGTATCGTGTAATTTGTAGTTGTTTCATGGGTATCTTATGCGGAGAGTGAGTCTCTGATTCGAACACATATCATACTAGGTTTGATCGTGGTTTTTTGATCGTTCTTGATTAGTTTATTAACCATCTCAAACTATGTATACGCCAGTTTGATCATTAAATCCCTTATCATGATATCAGACTGAATCGTGTCTACATAAAAATTGCTTGTCCTCTACGACTCCAGATCGGATAGTAATATAATGAATGCCGTTGTTAAAATTTAATAATATAGTTGTTTCATACTTTCATGTGCGTGTAGTGTGTTGATTTGTTTAAAACTGAACTAAAGTAATATGCTGAATGTTATTAAAATTTAATTATTTGGTTGATACTAATGTTTTCCAAATGTGTAACCAGCGAAACAGTGAATTAACCATCATATACATGAGTATATGATAAGTATGACGATAAAATTAGCTTTCCTTGTATCCAGGCTACCCGGACAAATGTATGCAGGAAACTAACCAACTCAGAAGCGTATCGCCCAAGTTCTCAATCAACCAGAAAACAACATTGGAAGGTTCAATGTGAGAGCTTGAGACAAGGGGCAACTGTCGTGGCTGATTCTTTGGATGTATTGCGTCCAAAATCATGGCAAAAACTAGATGGTGTAGTCCGATCCTCAGCCAACTACGTTCCTTTATCACCCATTAGCTTCTTAGAGCGAGCAGCTCAAGTTTACAAGCACCAGACGTCCGTGATATATGGAGCATTTAAGTACACATGGGAAGAAACATACTCAAGGTGTCTCAAGCTTGCATCTGCTCTAAACCACCTAGGGATCTCTCGTGGCGACGTGGTAAGAGTAATATTTGCAGGCTCATTTTATTTTATGGGAAGAGATAAAGTATATATTTTTAAAGAACTATAATACAAACCAAATCTTGTCATACTCAGGGGCGGCTCAAGCTTTCGCAACACCTAAAGAAAACTTGTGAAATTAACAGGCATTTAATATAAGAAAATAATATGATATACTACAATATGTTTCTCTCACATTTATTTTTCGATCAATTATAATAACATTCAAATAAATAATTTCCTATCTGATGGAACAGTTGATCATTTATTTTGTTCAGGAAAAAAAACAAATTGATCATTTAATTATTTGTTTCCTAGCATTTTCGATCTTTTGAAACTTTGAAACTTATATTACTTTATAATTTTTTGAAATGAACTTTTATTTGAATGATTAACATTATTATGGAACCAATATACAAAAGAGATGTTAATTTGAAAAAAGGTAACAAGTAGTTAGGTGCATGTATTGATTTTTTTCTACCTGAAGGGTTTTAGTCTTGAGGTTAGATCAAACTATGTTATTAAAATTCAAGCAATTATTTTGCCTCTTGAGCTTTAGAACAAACTACCAACTAAATTAACTTCAACATGGAATGCAGGTTGCAGCATTAGCACCTAATGTTCCAGCAATGCTAGAACTTCATTTTGCAATTCCCATGGCAGGAGGCATTATTTGCCCCCTTAACACACGTCTGGATGCAAATACGGTCTCAACTCTTCTCAAACACTCACAAGCCAAGATCCTTTTTGTGGACTACCAACTGTTACCAATCGCAAAGGAAGCACTCAATATTCTCAATGACACAGGCTCAATTTCCCCTCTCCTTGTCATAATATCAGAGCCAAACTATCGTTCACCCTTGAAAGTTTGCCCTAAATACGATTACGAGACCCTTGTGGAGGGTGGAAATGTTGCATTCTCTATAGTCCGACCTTATGACGAATGTGATCCTATAAGTCTAAACTATACATCTGGAACCACATCAAGGCCAAAAGGAGTTGTTTTTAGCCATCGCGGTGCTTATATGAACTCTATTTCATCAATGTTCATACATGGTATGCAAGAGATGCCTACTTACCTTTGGTCATTGCCTATGTTTCATTGCAATGGGTGGTGCTTCACGTGGGGCGTGGCTATAGTTGGTGGCACTAATGTTTGCCTTCGATACTTTAACCCTCAAGATCTTTTTGATAATATAGTCATTCATAGAGTGACGCATATGTGTGGAGCTCCAACTGTTTTGAATATGATAGCGAATTCTTCGGTGGCTGATCAGAAACAACTTCCACATGCAGTTGAGATCATGACTGGTGGTGCTCCTCCACCTCCAACTATAATATCAAAGATCGAGGAGCTAGGATTTCGCGTTTCTCATATTTATGGTCTCACTGAAACTTACGGTCCAGGTACATGGAGTTTGTGGAAACCTGAGTGGGATGAATTGCCTCTTGAAGATAGAGTAAAGCTTAAAGCGCGGCAAGGAGTTAAACATTTTGCGATGGAGGATGTTGATGTAAAAGATCCTATTACAATGGAGAGTGTGAAACCAGATGGCCAATCGATAGGGGAGGTTATGTTTAGAGGTAATACGGTCATGAGTGGATATTTGAACGATTTACATGCAACTGAAGAGGCTTTTGCTGGAGGTTGGTTTCACACTGGGGATCTTGCCATTAAACATCCAGACGGGTTTATCGAAGTAAAGGACCGGAGCAAAGACATTGTAATATCCGGTGGCGAAAATATATGCACGATTGAGGTTGAAACAGTGATTTATAGCCATCCAGCAGTTCTAGAGGTTGCCGTTGTTGCAAGGCCTGACGATCACTGGGGACAGACTCCTTGTGCATTTGTGAAACTAAAGGATGGTTTTAACAATATTGATGCTCAAGAAATTATTGAGCACTGTCGTGATCATATGCCACATTTTATGGTACCGAAGACTGTAATTTTCGAAGATTTGCCTCGAAATTCTACAGGTAAGGTACAAAAGTTTGTGTTGAGAGAAAAAGCTGAAAAACTAGGTAGTTTCTCCTCAGAGAAGGTTGAATGATTGTAGCAAGTTACCACCATCGATCTACAGAATTGTTTCAGCATAATCACGTGTTGTTTGTTACCTAAAATAAATGTAGTTGTTTGTATCCGAAGTTAATTTCTTTTTTTGAACATCCGAAGTTAATTTATTGGTTTACAAAGTTATTCTCCACTACTAGAAAAACCGCTATAAGCAACATCGTAAACCTTAAAAACTTCTTGTTGCATGCCTTTGCAACAAACACCATTCGATGCTAAGTCGTCAAATCAATGCTAATTTGAAAATGAGTAATGACCGAAAATCTTACGATATTTAAACTAAACAATCTTTTATATTTAATAATGACGAATAAGTAACTTGTAATATATAATATAAAATGCGCTAGTTGCCAAAATATTTTGAAATGCAAAAAGAAAAGAGATGGCTAACACTCATGTTAGTGTAAATATTACGATATTTAAACTAAACAAGTCATTTGGTTTTAATAATGACAAACAAGTAACTTGTAATATATAACGTAAAATATGCAAGTTACACGTGATCACAACTCATCAACGCATACATTCATCAACACATCTCGATGTCTCGAGTCTACTCATGCTTCAACAAAAGGTCTGAATATGTTTATTAAGTTGCATTATGATCAATTCATTTAACAAACTATGTGATTAATCATATTAGACAATAGGAAAAAATTAATCACTAAGAGCATTAGGTGTCATAACACCATTTTTTGGGTGTCACGTCAGCTTTAACATCATAACATCAACATAAAAAAAACCAGATAATCATAACACCATAACACCACTTTTTGAGACCCACTTATTTTTTTTCCCTCAATTTTAAAATTAACTAATTTCATTTCATTCATTAAAAATAAAAATTACAATACTAAATAAAATAAAAATACATTCATAAATTAAAAAATATATTACGGAAATAAAAAAACATTCGAAATTAATAAAAAATACTACTCGTCGGAGTCGTCGGTTTCGTTCGAATCCCTCGGCATTTGCGATCGTAATTTGTCTTTGATTTGTTTTTTTGCAACTCGATCCAATACGCGTCGTCCGGAGACAAATCCTTCGTGCTAAGGGCGAGAAATCGCAACTCTTCCAAACGCGTAATCGTCCGGTCTTTTTCTTTCGACACCTCAAAAGCGTTTTCGGCGGCTTCCCGTTTGAGACGAAGCTCGTGAGACATAAACTCACCGAATTGGGACGATGAGTTACTCCCCCTGGTGCTTGCCGATGTGTCAGATTTGATTTTTTTTCGGGGCGTTGTTTACCGGTCGGACGAGGTCTTGCATCAGGACCAAATTGCTCGTCGGTGTTAACCGCGAGAACGTGTTCGTCGGGAACATTTTCGTCTTCGGTAAAATCAACCGGTGCGGGATCGAGTGCGTCCCATTTTGCGTGCTTTCGCAAAACTGCCCATGCTTTTTCGTGATTAAACGAGTTATTTTTATTCTCGTCTTGATAAATGCCCCAAGCCCGTTTCATCAAATCAACCTCGTTCTCGCCACTTTTTTTCAACCGATTGCACCTTTTGTAGATTGCGTTGAACTTTTGGCAATGATGGTTCAACATACTCCATTTGCTTGACAACATATCCTTGGTACGTTTTTGAAAATTCAACCGATTGAATTCGTTCAAAACCCGAAACCATAACGTGTCCCGCGGTTGAGACCGCCCGACATTACGATCCTCTGAAACCGCCACGAAACATTCTGCAAGTAACGTTTCCTCGTCCGATGTCCAACGTAAAGTAACGTCGCCAATCGGTTCGGCCACTTTTCCTTTTTTAGTCGTGCGTTTCAGTCGGCCTTTTTTTTGTTGGGATTCGGTTTGTGAAAGTGAGTTTGAAGATTGACTTTGTTGTTGTGGTATAGGGAATTCTGGTGGGTTTTGTTGTTGGTTTTGAGAATTTTGTTGAAATTCAACAAAAGCTTGTTGTTGAGTTTGTAAAAAAGCTAGTTGCTTAGGAGTCATTGGAGCTTGGCTAGAAAACCCGGGGAATTGAGAATTCGACACGACCCGGAATTCATGTTGCCGGAATTAAGGAGGTTCCAAAAAGAGCCGTCGTTGGGAAAGTCGGACATTTTTTTTGCTAATGAATGTGTATAAAGATTGAGTATGAATTGGAAGTTGTGTGAAAAAATGTATATGAAATGGGGATATATATAGTGGGTAAAAAAATTATGAATTTTTTATTTTTTTGTTTTTTACTGAACTAGTCGTTTGAAATTTTTTATTTTTTTTAAAAAACTAAAACTAGTCGTTGGCTAGTGTTTTTTCAAAAAATATTTTAAAAAAAAATATTAAAACTAGCCTTTTGGGTCAATTTTTCAATTTTTTTATTAATGTTGCAGCGTTATGGCGTGTGTGTGTCAACGTGAAGCCCAACGGCGTCCCCCTTTCCACTTCCCGGTGTCATAACGCCGGAAACGGCGTCGCCGAATCCACCAACGGCGTGATGACACCGTTTGCTCTAACTTAACTAGACAAGATCTTTCATATTAGGAAACAATCTTAAAAGATCAAAACATGTCTAGGCATATTAGATAATAAGACAAAACTAATTATTCTTGTTTAACCTTTTTTGGAAACAAATCTTACAAGATATTTTTATATCTAGGAAATCTTACCATTTCAATGTTAAGCTTGATTTTCCTTCTAGAACTATATCTAACTTGATTTTGTAAGTACATTAAGGATCTAAACAAAAGATTTAAAAATATTTGAAAAGATTTTTAACAATTTTGAAATTGGCCAGTAGGATCCACGGATCCACCTAAATAGGCAGACGGATCCACAATTCTTGGATCCATAGCACCTTGACGACCAAGTTTTAAGTTTTCTATAAATACCACCCTTTTGCTTCTTTTTTGGAGTTAGCTTTTCACAACATTTCTTCCACATTATTACACACATTTAGGATCATTATAAACAAATTTTGATAATGTAAAACACAATTAATCATATCATCAAAACCCCAATAACCCTTGATCATAATGCTTCTAACTTTTATTTGTTGCAAGCATGATTCTACATGATCATCCATTCAAGCAAGCTTAGAGATCTTGCCATCATCATTCACCACAAGCTCATATATAAAGATCCACCACAACAAGCCTTGAGTCTTGTCATCTTCATCAATAATATCATGCTTAGTGATCTTGATGTTTATATTAAGCTTTTATGTCTAATTGACACTCATGTCTTACATCGTCATTATACATCTTTATGTATCATAACTATACACCAAACTAGAATTAGTTGGTTTATGTGTTTAGGCCATAAAACATAAGGTTTGTTATGTTGGGCCACAAAACATAACGGGTTTGGTTGTACCCGAAGAATGACTCAGTATTTAGCTTTGTACCGGAAAAAGTGTAAGCGACGTTAGGTTGGTTCTACCTCAAAGTAAGACTCGGTATTTAGCTTAGTACCGGATAAAGTGTAAGCGACGTTGTATATTTTTCTCCGCCTTAAAGGAGCTTGTTGATCTAGTAAAGTAACTCTCGAGTTGGGTACTCGGGGAGTGGAGTAGGGCGAAGAGGAGCTTCGTAGCCGAACCACTATAAATCATCATGTCCGGTTTGCGCTTTCTTTTACTTATCGCTTTACATTTATATTTGCCTTTATCGCTTTATATTTATATTCGCATTGCATCTATGTTTGTGTTATATATTGTGTTGTGATGATATGCTTTGTTTGATATTTTTTAGTATAGTTATTGTAGTATAAACTTGATTGGTTGTTTGATACAAAAGTTTTAAGTTTATAAAGGAAACGTATTCAACCCCCCCCCCTCTATGATTCCACAACTCACATACGGTTAGACTAAGTATGATGGTCAATAAATCCATCACATCCAGGTCAGTGTCATATCAACATTCAACAAACTATCAAACCCATCATCAAACAGGTGTAATGGTCACCACTCAATCAAACATATCAAAATATTTCACTTTATATGAACATATCCCATAATATAACTCGTAAACACACAAAAGAAAGAGTGAGAAATAGTTTGGTGGTTTGCACTACCAAATCATTGTCAAAATAAAAGGACAGTGCATAATTGGTATTCTTGTGTAATGGGATCAGAGATGGACTCACAATTTTTGGCTGAGATGTGGATAACGATCTCAAGAACTCAAAGTCAAAAAGATAAAGGCTCAAAATCAAGATCACAAAGCATGAATGAGTAAAGACATTACAAACAAGACAAGACCATAACAAGGTAAAGCATAAACGTTAAACGTCATATCTTCAATGTCATCGGTGATACAAAGAAATTTGAAGAAAGAGACCTTAACATTGGGGGAGATTGTTAGCCTTAATTATATTAAGTCAAACAAGAATGTTATCGGTCTCATTACGTCAAATAGGTCTTGTTATGTAATAGGCTAGTCGGGTATCATCGAGCTTGGTTTGTAATTTAATATTGTCTATGTATCGGGCTAAAAGCCCACAAGAAGCTAAGCCCGGCCCATTTAGAAGTCCATACGCCTCACTTAAGGCAAAAGGGTATAAATATCCCTTCACCACACTTGGTGAAGGGTGTTGGTTGCATTTTCATTCTTTTGTAACTCACTACTTCTCTCTAATCTAGTTTTTCTCTCTCTACTTTCTCTCTCTAAGATTTCTTATTTCTAGCATCTTGGTATAGATTATAGTTGTGTAATGGATTAAATACATAGGATAACATCTATGAATCTAACATGGTATGCGTTCGTCATTCCGTTCAACTAGAATACTAGCAAGCGCTACTTGCCCGAACAGGGGTGTTAATTCCCAAATAGATCTATTCATAACATCCGCGCTCACATAATGCAATTAACAATTACATCTATGCAATTAATAGTTCATGATGATGGGCATAATGAGTTATAGCTACTTAGGCAAACTCGTAATATTTGAATTTAAAATGTACTTGCATCCAGTTTGTAAGACAACATGATCTCATCCCCGAGATTTGATAAATGATTGAAAAGTATAAAAGTGGGGACTATAAACTCACATCAAGTAATGATAACGTAGAAGCAAGGTAGTGGCACGAAAAACGATGCAAGAGACTTTATCCGCAACCTATGCATAAACAATACATATTTACTAAACGATAAAATAATAATATAAATACTGGCAATCTCGTCCCTAGTGTGTGCTTGAGCTTTATTTAAAATGATGACGTTTGGAAACAATTTCATGTTTTAAAAAAATGGTCAACTTTATCGGGTCAATGTGGTCATATTATAAGTATGTAATTTTTGACTTCGGACATTTAAGAAACTAGGTCATTCGTACATTAAAATACTAGTTTAGATCGGCCTTGGTTCGGTCTCTAAGTATGTTAATTAATTAGACGAAATGTTGACGTTTACTATTTGAGTTAGACGTATACACCACTAGGCTTTTATATGAGATGTCATAGAGTTTTAAAATTAAATTACAGGTTCGTTAGTTGATGATATAGAAAAGCAAAAACATATTTGAAACCTCAGCTTGGTCGTCTACAATATTCGTTAAGTGAACTTTGTCTAACAACGTTGTTTAATGCGTTAAAAACGAGGCTAAACGCACGTGGGACATAAGGCAGATTTAAGTAATGGCCTTATATTTTCAGCGTGCGCTGAGTGTATGGCCTAAGTTTTGAAAGCAGTTTGTGATTTCGTTAATTAATGTTAGAACAAAATAAAAATATCGTTGTGGTCACGGACAGGTCGACTATATTTCATCTTTTATGAGTTTTATCTTACGAGGCCGTTTAATGGGCTAAATACGTGGTTAAAAAGGGGTGTGTGTCGCGGCATAGCCTTAGAACAGAAGGTGGAGTTTCTGGCTTTATGTTTCTCAAGTGACCTTTGGCCAACTTTGCTCGCGGATTCTAAATTCGTTACTTCGAGTCGTGACAAACTAAGGACACTTATGAAAACTAGGCCGTGAGGACAATAATGTATCTTTTACAATTTTTGTGGTTAGGGGTCGATATCGAGGTCAAAATGAGCACGAAGTAGGGGGTCAACCCTTCGGTAAGCAGTACTAACTATATGGGGGCAGTACTAACTACACGGGAACAGTACTAACTTTGGGGCATGATTTCGAACTCGTTACTCAACCTTTTTTGATCATTCAAATTCCTAAATGAAGCTCACCATGTCATCTGCAAAAAGCCCCTAAGCACTAGCCTTACCTATCAACTTAGTTGAGTCATTTTAAGGCCTAAGGTCGACCTACCAGGTTGCTATATTTATTAAGAAAATGTGTCAGTTGCGTTTTCCCTTTTATCTAAACAACGAGTCTAACCTACAATTGGTTGACATGTTAGACCTTACTCTCGCATAACCGTAGCCCACGTTTCAATTGTCACTTTTATGTTTTATGGAGTTTTTAACGAGTGTTCGACTCATATCAGAAAACAATGGAAAACAAGTTTTGTTCTCTTTTTTTTGATGATTTTAAGCACACTACTAGAACAAAAGAATTACGACTAAAAGATAATTAATGAAGAATGATTGCTTACAAAACGCAGAGGTGAGTGCGAAGGACTAGACCCAAGGAAGTGTTGAATACGCGACTCTCCTTACCCCTTACGAATACACGAACCAAGCTTCCTAAATAAAAGAGTTCTCACAACCCTTTGTATGAATCAACACTATCTTTACTTGTTGTCTTAATGCTCGAACAACAGGAACACGAAACACCTAAAGAAACCTAATTAGGGTTTTTCTTAGAGTTTTTAGGATTAGGGTTTTCTAGTGTTTATAGGGATAATGAAGGTGTAAGGCTTTGTGTGTGGTAAGTGGGTCGAAACTGTCAAGAATAAAAGAACAAGAGAATCAAAGTGATAGAATGAAGTATGAATCTGGTGGAGTGATCCTTTATGTGTTTTTTTTGTTTATGAGTTTGTAAGGGTAGCAGGTGAGGTCTTTTTATACTCGAATAGAAGTGTATACATAGTGTTCCATTTATGAATCACGTTTGTATGTTGATACATATCAGGCAAAGAATTTCTTGGGCTCTACTCGATCCATATACAGTGACTAAAAGGTGAAGACTGTGTATAGCTTGGAAGCAAAACCAAGAAAGGCAGTCAATATATAGTCACGAGTGTTTGTGGGTTTAGGAGAAAGGGATATAGGCTTTTTATACGTTGGACAAAAGAGATATATTAGGAGCAAGATTTGTTGTCTTTGATTTTTTTTATCCGAGTACTACTAGCTCCTTAGGACTTCAAAAGTTTTTATCTAGTTTTTATTCAGTTTTCCTAAAATATGAAAGTTAAGGTTTTGGTGTAGGTTATTTTTATTGGACTTTTACTTTGGATTAAAATAAATGAGATTATATATAGCTTTTCTTGTCGCGAAAAACAAGTTAAATAACGAGTAAGAAGTGATCACGTAAAGTCTCAATGAGTTTAGGGTGTGATTCTAGCGAAACAATGATTTTTTTTATGTCTACGCGATTTAACTAAAGCGATTTAAATGGAAGTAAACACGTAAGCATGTTTTATCTAGCAAGAAATAGGATTTTGGAGTTGTAATATGACCTGGAAAAACACGGGGTGTTATAGTCTCCCCTGGTTAAATGAGCCTTGTCCTCAAGGCTTAAGACACGGCACTTGACGACGGTGCGGTCTTAATGAAGAGGTGTGTATACTTTTCTTAATTTTTCCTACTACGTGCTATGTCAATTTGCTATCTTAAGGTGGAATCACATTGGTACGGGTCTCAATTTCCTTGATGACTGTTGTACTTGTCGGCGAGTTGTCCTTCGAGAATAGAAATTTGATTCCTGATAAAAGTTTTATGGTGACTACTTCTCTACATGGCATCGTACTTTCTTGAATTATACATAGTTGATCAAGCTATGTATATTTGAGGGCTAACGATGCAATGCTCATTTTTGTCAAATTAGTGTCATGATTTCATAATATTTATGATAGTAGTTTGCATATATAAATAGTGATTTAAAGTAAATTAGACGGAATTTTCACAACCTATTGATTTGATAAATAATTTGAAATTGTTCGTACAGTACGATGGGAATTTAAGAGAAAAATACAACGAGAATTCCTAAAAGGATAAAGTCTAAGCAGTGATATCATCCTCCGTGTTGTCAAGGTCTTGATTGGTTTCTCCTCCTCCTAAGGTATACACCATTCCTCGGGCTTCAGTACCTTGGTTCTTCAACACCGGGCAATCATTCCTGTAGTGCCCTTGATTCTCACATTCATAGCAAGTGATAGTTCTTTGGTTGTTAGCATTAAAGAGATGCCAACAATCCTTTGTCAAATGACCGACTTTCTTGCAGTTGGTGCACTTGGGTGCACACTCTCCATTATGGTGATAGTTGCACTTAGGGCACAGAGGTTTAGATCCTCTGTACGGTTTCTTCTCTCCAGACCCTACCGCATAAGCTTGGACCACATTTTGTTTCTTGAGAAGTTGTTGTTGATCCTGGTTGTTGTTATCGAATTTTCTCTTGTTCTCAGCTTGTCTTTCCGCATAAGTGCGGAGTTTCTGATCCATCAAGTCGTTGGCCAACTCGATAGCAAAATCAAGAGTCTTGGGTCTTGCAGACATGACATTTCCATGAATGTTATCGGGAAGTCCACCGATATACTTGTCAATCTTTGCGGTTTCATCAGCAAGAAATTTGGTGCACATCAAGGCTAGTTCTTGGAAACGCTGAGTGTAAGCTGCAACATCGTTTCCCCTGACCTTAAGATTCCACAGTTCAATTTCAAGTTTCTTGATTTCACCATTTGGACAATATTTGTCCGTCAATTTCTTCTTGAACATCTCCCAAGTCATAGCATAGGCAGCATCATGACCTAAGGTTCTCACATGACCATTCCACCAGGTTAGTGCAGCACCTAGCAGAGTGCAGGTAGCAAACTTCACTTGATTTTCAATGGCACAACCGCTAATGTGGAATACTGATTCATCTTTTTCGAGCATTGCGATAAGCAAACAACGTTTGTTCCTTGATGTTCAGGGTTGCTATTTCATGATAGTCGAGATAGTACAGACCCGTGCAGGTTTCCGACAGGCCTTCGGATTAATCCTTCCTGAATTTTGGCTATCGTCATCCTGAGTTTGGGTAGAGTTTCTTTGGATTGCCGATCGATCTTTGCTTAATGGATTCTGGAGACCTGGCGTCGTCTGTTACCTTGTCTTGTTTACAGGCATGATTCTTCAAGATTAAAGGAAGTAAATAAGTGAATTGTTTAAGTTCTCTAAGTTGTGCCTTTTCCGAAGATGAATGTTATGAGAGTTTATGTTAAGGTCTTGCAAGATTCTTTGGACCCATTGTGTTATTCGTATATTGTTTTGTATAATAAATCTTATATAATTTAAGTTATTATACGTAAGGAAATGTAAGCACGTATATACCTATGTAGTACTACGGTATAACCAAAACTATGCTTAAAATGGTGCATGTTAAGTTAAGCATTATGCCAGATGCAAATAGTTAAAGTATGTATTGTCCCTTGGGAAAAAAAATTATATTGGTGGCAAAGTTTAAAAACGATTATAGTCTAGTTGTATAAAAATATGCACTAGTTCTCTATAGCCAGAGCTTGTACCAATCTGTAACTACCCCAAAATGGGTCGCAGCAGAAATGATGTTCTGGGAGCGTTACTTCATAATACCATTGCACCAGTTATGAGAGAACGACCTTTATAGTGTCGGTTTGAAAATAATATGTATATATTCTGGACTCCATTGCACATCAAGTAAGTCCGATCACTTTATGTACCTGAGAAATCATGTTTTAAAACTGTCAACAATAATGTTGGTGAATTTATAGGTTTATAAATTTTATGAAGTGGATAGCAAGATTTCCCTGTAATAGAGTAGCAATTACAATATCACAAAAATGTATTACAAAATACACTAAGCTCATGACACTGAAGCTCAACAATGTATGTATCAACTACATATAAATAATGTGCCCAATGTAGATGTTCAACCCGTAACACCTATAAATCCGACATGGTATGCGTTCGCATTCCAGTTCACCGGTAATACAGAAAAGCGTACTTGCACCCGAGCGGGGTGTTAATTCCCAAATAGATCTATTCATAACATTCGCGCTCACATAATGCAATTAACAATTACATCTATGCAATTAACCGTTCATGATGATGGGCATAGTGGGTTATAGCTACTTAGGCAAACTCGTAATATTTGAATTTAAAATGTACTTGCATCCAGTTTGTAAGACAACATGATCTCATCCCCGAGATTTGATAAATGATTGAAAAGTATAAAAGTAGGGACTATAAACTCACATCAAGTAATGATAACGTAGAAGCAAGGTAGTGGCACGAAAAACGATGCAAGAGACTTTATCCGTAACCTATGCATAAACAATTCATATTCACTAAATGGTAAAATAATAATATAAATACTTGCAATCTCGTCCCTAGTGTGTGCTTGAGCTTTATTTAATGGTCCTTTGTGGGTTAACAGGCTAACAGCCGTTATGGGGTTGTGGGCTTTTGGTTTGGTTTGGGCCAGGGTTTGTTAAAAGAGAAATGGGCTGGGTATAAGGGTTATAAGGGTTTGGGCTTTAGTTATTTAAAAAAGGTTTAAATGAGTTTACATAAGTGGGCTGACCTGGGCCCATTAGGTGGGTACGGGTGGGCCCACTTTTGACAATTTAGGTTTTCGGGTTCGGTTTTCGATGCTTTTTCCAATGCCGTATCCCGGGGTTGACTTTGACTTCGTCTTGACTTCATTAAATGCACAAACGTTGTCGAGTCGATCAGGAAATATCCGTTTTAGCTCTGTTTTTAATCCTTTTGCACCTTTGGCCTCAGTTTTTCGCGCTCTTTTCAAATTCATGCTCGATTTTGTCCGGTTTGGCTTTGTTTTTGTCCTTTAGTGAATATCCGGTACTACAAACACAAAAACAAGCATATATATGGCATTTTATGTGCGTTTTAGTCATTTAGGGTCGTTTTATTAGGTAAAAGGTATGTGTAATTACACACATACCATTGCTCCTCTCTTATCTTACCACTACTAGTGGTTTGTCATTTTCATATTCCTTGACCATATCATTTACCATGATAAATGATCTTTAGATATTTATCATTATATTATCACATTCACTTGAGGGAATGAAGATTTTATATTGATCATGTATCACATTCACTTGAGGGAATGAACATCTTATGTTGATTATTTTATCACATTCACTTGATGGAATAAAGATATTCGTGTTCATTATTTCATCACATTCACATGAGGGAATTGATATCTTATGCTCATCATTTCATCACATATTTTCTTGTTATCATTGAGATGTAATACTCAATATTGCGAAAATGTGTCACATTTACAGGAATTTCTTGCTTTTAAGGGTCAAATCTTTCTTTTAGATTTTGACATACAAATAATGGATCTTTCACCGTTATATATTTTCTTTTAATTCAGATATAATACTGAAATCGTGAGACCGAACTCGCTTATACTTTTTAATGCAACTTGAGGTGCATACAATCATAGCAAGCTTTTGGGATAATTACTTGCTTTTGTGTGGTAATTTACCTTTTAGATTTTACCATAATTTAACGAATCTTTCATCGTTAAATATTCCCTTTTGAGGTCATCATGAAAAAGAAGATGGGGGAATACCATTATTGTGGCACACTCTTGTAAAGAGGCCTTATTTTCACTTTTGATTGATTCTCCCAAAAATAAATTTAGCTAGATGGAACTCACCATCAAGATTCCAAAGGAGATGGTCTTTTTTCGATATGTCAAGAAAAACTAAACAATAGTTGAAAGCTTTAAATTTAACATTTTAACTACATAAAAATGACAAAAGCATCATTTAGCAAAGATTGCATATATCACCATATTACGTTTTTTTTTCATATATCACAAAAGTTACCTATACAAACAAGAGAATAAGGTCTCTGGTTTTGTAAAAATAATGAAAATCGGCCCTTGTTATGAAATGCTTATTATGAAATTATCATAATTAAATAAAGCAAGAGAATTTTAAAAATGCATAAAAATAAAAATTACAACAATAGAACTTGAGGTCCTGTTACAACAACATAAGATTATGTTATTTAATTACAATGAAAGATAGAACTTGATGTTCTGTTTCTCTGTTTAACATAATCTGAGTTTATGTTGTCTGATTCTTTTGAGGGAATCATGATAGAACTTGAGGTTCTTATCATTTTTTTTAACAGAAATTACAATCATAACAAAAGGTTATGTTATTTTGGATTCTTTGTTAAGAGAATGTAAAATAACTTGTAACATATGAAATTAAGGTTCAAAAATAAAATTGTAACATAACTTGAGGTTCAATGTAAAATATGAACTTAAGGTTCAAAAATAAAATTGTAACATAACTTGAGGCTATGTTATCGTGATTTATCAAAGAACTTGATGTTCTTAAAAAATATAGCAATAACTTGAGGTTATTATATTTTAATTATATTCATTGTAATAAAACTTGAGGTTTTATAATGAATAAATATAATCATAACAAGAGGTTATGATTTTTTTTCTAATAGAACTTGAGGATCTTTCTTTTATCGTGATTCAGTTGTTGACTCATCAAAGAAAGAATATATCTCTGATTCACTTTATGTAATCACTATAGAACATGATGTGTTATTGTAAATTACTATAGAGATCAATAATAACAAAGAACAATAAATGAAACACAAATAACTGAGTTATATTTTAATTGTAAATGCGACATACATATCACTAGTAAAACGTAAATGAAACATTTACTGTTATATAAAAAATAAACCTGCATGTTTTCATTTGAACAATAACAATGAATGAAACCAAATAGTCAATTGGAATCTTCATTATATGTAGCCGGATGTTTTATTTCTTACCTCTTTTTGTTGAGCAAAGTTCATGCTTATAACGTGTTGTAAATATAAAGAATAAAACACAAGAATAAGAGAGAATGAGAGCATTCTTATTATGAGATAGGTATTTATAAGGGCTAGTAACAAATTCTAACTTGTTACAAAGGATGATGAATAGCCATAAGCCTATAAACCCATAACATTTTACAATACAAAGGACATTAATTTGGTCTAACAATATTCGTATCCTAGAGATATTTGAAATATTTGTTCCAGTAATTTTTAACTGAAAATGCCGTTTCTTTTAAACTTTTGTTCTTATTTATCATCCCAACCATCGAAATAGTTTTAAAAGGTTTTTGAGCTTAAAAAAAACAAAACAATTTACATAAGTTCTCTTATGGTTTAAATCCATTGTTCTAGTTATCTCTTTCACGCGCTCATATATCTTGAGCAACTTACACCTGCTAAAGTTCCTTCTGTAAGAAGTTTCTTTTCTTTTGGATTTATCTTGAGGTAAGGGTATGATCTGTGTACATTTCACCTCCCCATACCCCGTTCCGGCAAGATTAGGTATGTTATTATTGCTGTCGTATCGATTTCTTTTCCTCTTTTGTCAAAGTCCAAAACCGACGATGAGCATAGCAGGACGTTACGAGCATATAAAGACGTAGCATTTCCATCTCGATCTTTTGATTTTCTATGAACTTTTTTAATCGTCTGAATTGTGACTTCATTCGCTATCAAATCCCAAAACTTATGTAAACATAACCATAACCCAAAGCAACTACACTAATCATTTTTTTAAAGACAAAATCCACTTTATTTTCTCCATAGACCATCGCTTTCTAAAAGCTCTAATTATCCGAATGAAATATGCTATAAAAGAACATGCATGATTGCATCATCTAAAAAGAAACCACTCCATTACGACACAATGCCAATGTCCTAGCTCAGTTGCCCATCATACGTTTACTTGGATAAGAGCAGTAAAAAGAAAAAAAGGATATGATATTGCAAGGCTACTGGCCTAACATTGTCTGTGAGAAAGTTAAACTCTGAATCAAAGGGTTGTAGATTGAAGTTTTTGTTAGTAGATAATTATGCCCAAGCCCGACTTGTGGGTTTTGGTCCATTAAGGTTTGCTTATGTTTCCACTCTATATATTGTGGCTCAATAATAAATCATAACCTAAGGGGTTTTCTATCATTCTACATGGTATCAGCCATTAAGATCCTAAACCCTAATCACGTATCTTCCGCTCAGAAAAACTAACCTTCATTACAAAATAGTCGTCCTCCGGTCATCGGCAACTCGCCGATGATTCGGAGGGATCCTAAAAATATTTAGCTTTTTCTTCTTTTCTTTTTGCTGCAACCGGACAATAACCACCAGTCCCATTACCACCGGATCAGTCACTGGAATCTCGCCAGAACTCGTCGGGTTTGCTGCGCTAGTCTTTTCAATACCTTCGATCTATTCTTAGGGTTTTGCTTGGTGTTGTGTTCGGGTTTTAACATGTTTGTTCGTGGCGTTTGTTTGATCTTCTTGCTTATATCGATCATAAGTCATCTTCTATGATGAATAGTGGGAAGAAGACTTGTATTGTGATGATGATGGGTCGTAAGTCAAAAAGAAAGAAAGCATGTGGGACCAAAAAGAAAGCATGGGATGAAGTGTCGAACTAGTATAGCTATTGGGGTAAACCAAATTAGCCTGGACCGTAGGAACAGTAACAGGTGAGCTTGTTTGATGGGCTGCTGGTCAAGGTCACGTTCATGCTAAGGTCATGAGTTGTTAAATCGTGCTAAGGTCACATTCGTGCTAAGGTTACGAGTTGTTAAAACGTGCTAAGGTCATGTTCATGCTAAGGTCATGATTTGTTAAATCGTGCTAAGGTCACGTTCATGCTAAGGTCATGAGTTGTTAAATCGTGCTAAGGTCACGTTCGTGCTAAGGTTACGAGTTGTTAAAACGTGCTAAGGTCACGTTCTTGTTTTGTTATACGTTAATGTTTTGTTTTGTTTTATTTCTTCTTTTCTAGTTTACTTCTCCAGTCCGAGCTTTCGCGATTTCGCCACTCGAACTATGGGGGAGTGTTAGTAGATAATTATGCCCAAGCCCGACTTGTGGGTTTGGGTCCATTAGGGTTTGCTTATGTTTCCACTCTATATATTGTGGCTCAATAATAAATCATAACCTAAGGGGTTTTCTATCATTCTACATGTTAGTAGATAATTATTCCCAAGCCCGACTTATAGGTTTGGGTCCATTAGGGTTTGCTTATGTTTCCACCAAAAGGCCACACAAATCTAGTAGGAGTTAACACTGTTCCGACCCCACCACTCCATCACACCTTTAATTTGTTTTTTTTAAAGGGTTAAAGGGTGGCGGCTAGGGTTTGACGGGTGGTCTAGAGGAGGCGGCTCAACATAGCACCTCGGTCTGAGGATCAAACCCGCTCTGATACCATGTAGAATGATAGAAAATCCCTTAGGTTATGATTTATTATTGAGCCACAATATATAGAGTGGAAACATAAGCAAACCTTAATGGACCCAAACCCACAAGTCGGGCTTGGGCATAATTATCTACTAACAGTTTTGTGAACGACAAATTACATGTGTGGAAATTATATAAATATACATTGATATCTATATTACATATATTAGATCAAACACCATCTCTCTTTTCATTAATGAATAACTTAATACTAAGTAATACAACTAATAAAACTTATGGTACAAATCTTTCATCCATTCAATGTCTCTTAAACATTAAGTTTAAGCAACACACATGATAAATCATATGATACAAATATAAACTAACTAGCTTAAAGACCCGTGTAACCCCGGGTGTATTTTAAAAAAATTATTTTATAAGAAGTTATATGCATAAATAAAGTAAGAAAAACACCGAACGTAAACAGGTTCTGTTAATATATGAAAGAAATAATCGGATAATACGTGAATAACTCGATAAACATTTGAGTTTGTAACAATTATTATAATAAACATCGAGGCGTTTTGGTCTCTAGCTTTTATGGTCTTGAATATCAAAGGACGTTAAGTCAATAACCAATGTCCATTTCGTGAACACCTAATAGTCAATTGAAAATGTAAGTAAAAATTATGATCATGAATTAATTAGACTTTAAAATATAGAAAATAGCCTGTGATATGTACATCGTACGTATCTCTTGCACGTTGTTCATAGACCTTGTAGTACTTCTTTGTAGACGACATTTGTAGTAGCTTTAGATATATTTCCATCATGATCACAAACGAAAACCTTCAAACCTTTTTTGCTTTTGGCTCTTGATACAACAACGTATAGTTGTCCATGTGTGAAAACAGGACGTGGTAGGTACAAACTAACTTTTGAAAGCGATTGACCTTGGATTTTGTTAACTGCCATGGCAAATGAGACTGATAGAGGAAATTGTTTTCTGACGATCTTAAGCGATAATCGTTTATCGGACGGAGTAATTCTCAACCTCGGTATGATAACCTTCTTTCCAAAGTGTGTTTCGTTAATGATTTGGGCACTAATAGAAGTTCTTATTAATTTTAGAAGTTGGAGTCTTGTCCCATTACACAATCTATTTGGTTGATCAATATTATTCAACAACATTATCGGGACTCCTACTTTTAACGCAAGCATGTGGTTCGAAACACCTGAGAACTTCAGTCCATTGATAAATTCCGGTGAGAAAATAGATTGATCTATTGTGGCGTGACGTTTAGTTTTATCTACATTGTCGCTACTTAAGTAAACCATTTCTTCTCCTTGGAATTTCTCCACAAATGCTCATTCATATTGCACACGACTTCATTTATTGGAGCAAGAATGGACTTTTCTCAGAAGTATGACAGATCATTTATGTTATCCAAAATGTTTAGATAAGTAAAATCAACAATAGACGTTACCGGGTCATCAACCGCATCAAATAAAATTTCTTCTGGTAGATCTATACAAACCTCTACGTCTTAATGTTCTCCAATATCCCCGTCTTTGACTTTCAGTATCCATTCTGCAAATTCCTATAATTCGGTTACATCTTCAAGGCGTGCGCCCACGGTCAGCCTTATGTTCGCGGTCAACTTAAGAACATTACAATGATCCCACAAGTAAGATTGATTGAAATATGCACTTACAATGTCTTGCCATGAACCATTTGAAATAATCGGGAGAACCTGCCTAAAATCACCGCCAAAGACCATTGTCATGTTTCTAAAAAGCTGTTCGCATGTGTCATACCTATTCTTACATAGCATTTATAAGAATTTCGTATGGTACATCTATCGAAACCTCTCCGTCGTTTGCTTTTTACGGTCCAACGAATTAAGGTAATTAAGTAATCATGTTCATAATATGATAATAGAGGATCATATTATTTAAGATAATATGTGTACATTCATACAAGTTATAAATTTAGCATGATGGGTGATTTTGTCAATATGTACATAGGCGCATATTGTAAACATCTTATAACTTATAAGTACTTCTTAATTATAAGAATAACCCTAATAATATAATTCTAAGACCCTAAAGCAAAACGATTATGTGTTACCCGGCTATTTCGGCATGTAACAAAATCACCCATATCGACCCGTTTCATAAAACCACCCGAACCTTTAAACAAAATCACTCATGTCAACCCATTACACAAAATTACCCATATCGACCTGTTACACAAAATCGGTCATATCACCTGTTGTACCACAAAACAATTCTATGGTGAAGCCTTAATGTATTATAACCTTAAGCACCAATTCTTATATGTAGAAAAAATAAACAACACCAGAATTTCAATCAAAATCAAAATCCACCTATGTTACTAATATCATAAATTGATACGGGGAACTATTTCACTTATTACATTACTTGCATGCCAAATTTCAAATATGCAATGTAACTCGCATAACTAACGTAGACAGAGCTCACAAGCAACCTACCTATCCATCTATACAATTATATGTAAGCACACACATAACTATCAAGTCGTATCTTAATATCATGATTTACAAAGTTCAAATACTCATATAATGTACTATTCGCAACGTTATATCAAAACGGGCTTTAAACCATTATCGTTTGCCTCTAAACCCTAATTCCATGAAAGGTTTTAAATCAAAATCGCAATGTACAAGCTACAACATCATATATACAAGTCCATAAAACAACCATTTGAAATATACTTTCCTCCAAAATACAGGTACAAGTCTTACAAAGCATCATGTTACCAAATTAGAAAGCATATCACCAAAATAGCCGTTAAACCTCTGATTTCATTCTAGTTTCTTCCTGCCACTTTTGTAACAAGCTACAACACTCAATATACAATGTGTAAAACCTAATTAATCTATTCATAACTTTCATACACATTATTACACTCAAAACCTAATTCAAAAGTCAGAACCCCTAAACCCAGTCAAAATACGAAACCATGACCCTATCTTTTCTCGTTTTTTCATTGTATACCACAAATCAACCCTCACAATAATTGTAAAAACTTACAATACAACATTATCAATCATAATCAATCATCAATTTCATTCATTACATCTTCATTAAAGCACTGTATTAAATCCAGAAACCCTAAAACAAAACACAATCTAGTTCAAACCCAAAACATCAACTTAGGCCCTAGTTCAGATCTGATCAGTTTAATAAAACATAGGATTCTGGGCAAATCAATAGGTTCTGGTCTTAAGTGAAAACACTAGGTTTTAGTCCCTATGTCTTGGATCATTTTTGTCAGTGAAATAACAACCGATTCGACATCGTATGAATTAGTTAATAGCCGAAATGGCAAGGTGGTGCAGATTCCTGCACACCTGTAGTAAATAGATATAATCTCTAAATTTTCTATATTAACCCCCAAATATGTAAAACTAAACGTTTGTAGAGGACTCAAATAACAAGCCATACTCACAGGTTTGAGCTTCACGGAGTTACGAAGTTTGTAAATGGCAACCATTTTACCAAGAACTGATTTTGGCTGCCAAAAATCTGCCATGTATAAATTCAAACCAAACACCCCTAAAACGTCTAGAACCAACCTTCCACCTTGCATTCTAGCCTACTAACCTCATGCTCATAGCCATCTCCACACCACATCACCCTCATGTTCCTAACCTGGTTATTCAAAGTTTTCTTTGCCTCTAAGGGTCTTCAACACTATAATAGGGCACATACTCTTCATTTCAACTCATCCCCCACTTTCTCCTTTATAACCCATCATAACAGCAAATCCATTGCACAATAAGTATATTCTAATAGACCAAAGAAGTCTCAAGAACATAAGTGAAGCAAAAGAAACCAAGAAAAGAAGCCCGGGAGTCCGATAATCTAAGGCGTACGAAGCTAACGAAGTCCCGATTTCGAGCCTGATTTCAAGCTAATCAGCTCAAACCTAGGTTCAGGAATGTTCCACTTCTGGCACCACACTCATATAATGTTCGTATGATCTACATAAACTCGAGTTTAAATTTTCATAACTCAATTCATGCTCATTTTCCATTAGATCCAAAACCGTACATCCCAAAGGCCCTAGAATAAATGTTTTTCCTTAAAACTAAATGTTATAAAGGCTAAATGTTGTTATAATCTATCCTGACATTCATAACAATTGTTAATTAACCACTTTATTTGAATATTGAAGGACTTTGAACTTAAAACCCGCGCTTTTACATTTGAAACCATAATTCGACCCTTTTGGTTTTTTTAGCTTAACGAATCGTAAATCTGAACATTCGTAAGTTAAAGACCATCCATATTTTTAGCTTATATTATTAAGCTATAACCTGCAACTGTCTTTTATTTGGGGGAATTTTAAAAAAAGCTTGCATGACAATTCTGACTTGTTTTGTAAATATAACCTGCAAGGGGTATCTATTGTAACTTTATAAATAATAAACAAGAAGTGGCTGAAAATGTCATTTTTAATCAAAGTTATAACTATAGGGGTCTATTAGTGTCACTATTTCAAGTTTAAGTGTTACTTTGTATATCTTTTAAACTTGCAGACCAAACTCCCCGTAAAAGTCAAACTCAATTGTATAATTTTGCTATATTTTCATTCTCAATTGACTACAATTTAACCTTTCAAGTTGAAAAGAAACAAAAAGTAAACAAACCTTACAAACCATAACTTTAATTAAACACAATGACATGCATAACATTTCCTGATATTTGAACCAACGTTAAAAACCAATATATCGTATCACAATACTAGGGAGCATCGATATTAAAGAACCTCTTGAATTACGTTCTGACTGGTTTTGGGTATACTGATTTAAAGTGCCCTACTCCTCAAAACGATTACTGAATGACCTCTTAATTATATGGCCCCGAACGGTGATACAAAAATACCAAACTAACCAAATCAAACACATAACTCTTAGAACCAAAGCTTCTAAATACAATCTTCCTAAGACTTGACATATTTACCAGTCGCGAGACGTGCTGTTTACTATCATTTTTGCTTATATCAACCATCCCCCGTTAAATTGATATAATGTCGTCAGCTTTCATTTTGAATATTTAAAAACACAACCTATCAGGTGAGATTCATAACCTCGCCTTTACTAATTACATTTTTTAAACCCGCGAGGGGGAACATGCTTGTTACAAACTCATTTATATACCGTTTAATCTTATAACAAAGTGATTACTTTCAAAAAGACAATAGTGAGTTCAAGCCTCACTTTTAATCTCTTAAATGATTTCATAAACTCGTGATGGGGAAACATGCTACACAATACAATAACAAGTGTTTATTCCAAGTTATATGCTAATCTGATATACCATTACGACTAATGTCTAAGTACTTTAGCCAAAAGTCACCTCATTATCATGGACTAATAAATCACTTCGGTGAACGCGAATATTGTGAAAGAAAGATCTATCCGTGATTGACAATCCTGTTTGTGTTAGCCGGATAGGTAACAAACACACTATATTTGAATTTCATAGGTAATATGGCAAGTACCTACACGAGGCCAATACTATATATATATATACATCACAAAACATTGGGTATATATATACCTAGTCCAGTTTTGTGGCCATGAGCTTAACGAGACAATATAACACCATTATACCATAACATATACATGCAATACCATTTTCCCTATGATAATTATAATTCGGTGCAATTATACCAATAATGGGTGTATAACAACGAAACCCAAAACCACACTAAAACGCATTACTAGACACAGCTTCTAAAAAGATTACATATGATGACTTGAATTCAACAATTGACATTTTCAACCTATGAATTTCACTCAACCATTGTGTTGACTATTTTTAGCATGTTTATCTCAGGTAAATGAGAAACTTATGGCACGGATGACAGGACCAAGAAGATGGCATACAACTAGTTCTCATTCACATTTGTATGTAACAGATATTGGGACCACCTTTGAAAAACTCTGAATTTGAATGAATGAAAACTAACTTTTGAAACAACGTCTCTTTTGAGTCATTTTCTATGATATGATTGTTGTTATCCAAGAAGTAAAACCCCAGATTAGCTTCTCTGCTATATGTAAAATAGGGGTGTTTATCAGATTTGAATCACGCCATGATTTATAGAGAACAAGGTTCTAAAAACCATAACAATAACCCCATTTCTTTTTCAGCCATCAAAGTCCTCCCATGCCACTGCTTTCCAGAACACGTAGGTAAAGATACATCTTATATTATACTATTACATAAATCACTTATGTTATATACAAACTGGTTTTGTTATCAGTACGATTTCTTTCTCCCAACCAGCTTCTACTTCCGATATTTAGATGCTTTTTCCTCTTAAATATTGTTAACTAACTATCCGTCTCATTCGATTATTTCCCCAACTTCATCCGAGTGAAGCATTTCCTTTTAACTCTTCGGAGACTCTAATATCACCCATCAGTAATCTCACCTTCTACATAATCCTTGATTTTAAAGGACGTACAACATTTTTATCTAATGAATTCCCTATTATTCACCACCAGATCCATAAACCACACCCGCATTTTTGACACCAACCCAATATTACCACCATCACTACTATTTGATCCTCGATATTCTTTGTTCCTAGAAGAATTCTTACACCTAATAAGCGAATCCGAATCCCATCATCTTCCTCAACTACGTTATCTAATACATCTCGAAATCAAACCCATCTTACCCACATGTTATACTCCTACCCCACCTCATATATTTGAAATAGGAAAAATCGAGTTAAAATACATCTGAAGCATCATGAGAATCAAATCGAAGATATTTTGAATTACTTAGAAGAACTCTCTTTTCTCCGCATTGGAAAAATAGAAGAAGATAACAAGCTAAAGACTGAACTTAAGAAAGTCCGTTCTCAGATTATCAAACTTCAAAGGAAGCAATTAGGGCAAAGAGATAAGATTGCTTTTGCTCACTACAGAATTTCCAATCTTGAACAAAGCATTGAGGAGAACCAAGCTCGTCACCAAACAGATCAGGAGGATCTTTAGGATATCATCTACCGGCTCAAAATCAACAAACTAGTTATAGCTTTATCCTAGCCACAAGATGTTGGTAAAATAAAAACACTTGACAAATCTAGACTATGTACAATAGAAGGCACGTTATTAATTGAAGGCAATCCCTTTACGTACCTTATTACAAAGCTTTATCTCTCTTTCATCATCATCTACATCATTTGCATCATTATCTCCGTCTCCATCATTATGAATCATAACCCCTATGTGCTTAAAATTCAAAAATAAGCTTTTCTCTTTAAGCATTTTAAGCATCACATTTTCTTTTAAGTATTACCTTTTAAAACTTCTGATGTCATTCTTACTACATGTTCTCTTATGTTGATAGAATGCCTCCCAAAAGGATGTCAACATCTGAAACACCAGCCATAACTTTAGCTACCATCTAGCAACTCATTACTAATGGCATTGCCGCAGCTCTGGAAGCACAAACTACAGCAATGACAAGTGCTAGTAATCCCAACAGGAACACCGGACCTACTGGAACTCCTTATCTAAAAAACGAGAAATCTAAAATGAGTTCGATAGCTGTCACCTTTCTACTATCAATGGTACGGAAGGATCAGTTGCCTCATTCGCGTGGTTTGATGGCGGACTGAATCATTATATTATCTCGTAGCAACTGTGTCGAGGAAAACAAAGTGACATTTTGCTACCGGTTTACCTAACCGATAGCCTTCCTGGTGAATGCATACCTCAACCAATTAGAATATATACAAGCCAAACTAAATCACTTGGACCGAATTGAAAAAGGCTCTTAACCAAATTAAGAATTGCCCACGACTGAAGTCAGAAGATGAAGACGAAATTTTTTACACTTGGTATGAACGGAAAATGCTTAAGACTTACATTAGGAGATGTCCATAATTAGCGTCTTATCCCAAAGAAAAGATACAAGTACCAACGCCGAGAAACTAAGGAAGACTTCATCAGTGGATTACCCAGAAGTATAGAAGGAAATGTGACAGCCCTCAAGCCTCAAACTTTGGAGAAGCCATCACATGAGCACAGAGAATAATGAACAGATAATAACGCATGATTCTGTGTAAGAAACAATGACCACAAATGAAAGCTTGAGGAAAGGGAAAACAATCATCACAACACAATAGAATAACATATACCAATAACAACCAAAAACTATGATTACCACCGACAGCAGAATAGAAGACAAGAAACCTTCAGAACTTATACTGCCACCAATGGAAAAAACTTGAAATCGTCGCCTGTGTGAAAGATGCACCCTACATCAACATAGGTCCCCTGCACTAACCCAGTGTCGGACTTGCAACAGTGTAGGTCAGCAGACCAAGAATTGCAGAAACCAAAGACCAGCCACGAGAAACAACCTATAATCAGTAACCCTAATTGTAAATGTCTTTTGGAGAGAAATGACAGTTGCAAATCGAGCTCAAAAGTAAACAATAGTGCTAAAAGAAAGCCAGTACATTAGAGACAAGTGGCTCTTATTCACTTTAGGATTTCTACCCTAGAAACAACTCTCGAGAATGTTCAAGTTCATCAAAATCATCTTCAATCTGAAAACCCCAAACATCAAGCTACAATCCTTGTCATTTGTTGCTTTCATCTAGAATCCTACTACAAGATACTTAGCATAAGTATCAACTCTTTTTCATATGTAAAGTTTCATATATAAAGTTATCCATAATAATAAAGTGATGATTCCGTAACATCTTGTTCTCAGTGATATCAAAACTCGACAATGTTTTGTCAAATTCCATCCGATTCTATTATTTCAACTCTGAATACTCTCCTCATACCTTATGAAACATAATTAACATCCTCTAACAATAATGGGCGTCAGTACAACTAATATCTCCATATTTTTCTACCCATTCGTTATCATGTCATTTTCTACACCGTACTATTTCGATATCATGTTATTTATGCTTGGTCAAGACGATTTAAGAATCATTTTAGTGAAAGAAATAGGACGCATATCTTCATTTGAATAAGAAATTGTAAAATTCTGAACTATGAATTTATAAATTCTCAGTTACAAGGATTTGGACGCTTCTCTTTGTAAGTGACAAATCATAAATAAGTAGGCTTAAGTATATAGCATACGTACAAACAAGTTTCTTTCAATCTGTTTGTACAAATAATCCCTTTTCTTCACTTAATCATTATCATTATTACCTTCATCATCTGTTCATTTCCAAATCTATGTCACACATGATTAGCAACTCTCTTACAATTCATAATCATTCCTTGACATCTCTCCGACATTCCGACAAATTTCCGTGACGAGATTGATGTAAGGGGTGTTAGACTAAAACAACCCAAATTTTATCAAAATGCAAAATCAACCTATGTTACTATGATCACAATTGTACGAGGAAATTTTTCGCTTTATTACATTACTTGCATTGCCAATATCTCAATATGCAATGTAACTTGCATAACTAAAGTAAACGAGCTCACGCAACCTACCACATCATATAAATCTAATTATATGTTAATCAACACACATAACAAAACAAGTCCGTTATCTTAATATCAATATACAAAGTACATTACCTCATATAAAGTACTATTCTCACGTTAAACTTAAAACTGCTTTAAACCTTATACGTTGCCTCTAAACCCTAATTCCATGAAAGTTAATATCCAAAGCAATGTACAAGCTACTAAAGCATATAAACAAGTCATATAACCATCTCCATTTTGAATATAGATTCCCTCCAAAATAAGGTACCAAGACTTACCAAAGCATAAATGTACAAAATAGATAAGAGCAAAGATCACCAAAATAGCCGTTTTACCCTGTTTTCATTCATAGTATTTCTGTCACTGTCCAACTTTTGTACAAGCTACTACACTTAATATACAATGTGTAAACCCTAATTTTCATCAAAGAATTCATACACATTATTACAGCTCAAAAACCCAAATTCAAAAGTCAAAAACCCTACCCCGACAAAATAACTTAACCATGAACCCGTATCTCATTTTTTATCCATTGTTACCCCAAACCAACCCACAAAAATAAAGATGTAAAAACTAAAAAGTTACCACATTATCAATCATATTCAAATCATCATTTCATCATTATATCATCATTATACACGAATTCAATTCTAGAAACCCTGAAAACAAAACCCTAAACTGGTACAAACACCTAAAACCTAAACTATGGGCCCTAGTTTCAAGAATCAGATCATTCTATGAAAAACATAGGAAGCAGGGAAAATCAATAGGTTTCTGTGTTTGAAGTGAAAAACACTAGGGTTGTATCCCTAAGTCTTGTTATCCATTTGCATGGAATCAACCTATTTGACGTCGGATTGAATTAGTTATAGCCGAGAATGGCAAATGGTGCGCAATTCTGCACACCTAAGTAAAAGAAAATGTATCTCTAAATTTTTGTATATGTAACCCCCAAATAGAAAAAACTAAACTTGATAGCAGACTCAAATAACTAACCAATGCTCACTTGTTTGGAGTCTTCATACGGAGTTACAGTATGTAAATGGCAACATTTTACCGAGACTAGATGATGGCCTGTCCAAAAACAGCCATGTATAAATGACATAAAAAACCAAACCCCCCTAAAAACGTCCTAGAACACTTCCACCTTGCATTCTAGCCTTCCTTACTCATCCCATAGCCTCTCCACATCACCCCCATGTGTCCTAACCTGGTTATCAAAGTTTCTTTGCCTCTAAGGGTCTTCAACACTATAAATAGGGGCACATACTCTTCATTTCAACTCATCCCTCACTTCCTCCTCTATAACTCCATCAAACAACCAATCCCTTGCATCAATATGTTTTGCGTAAAAGGATCTAAGAAGTCCCCAAAAACAAAGTAAAGCAAAGAAACCACTTAAAAGAAGTCCCGTGGAGTTGTTATTCTATGCTATACAAAGCTAAAAGTCTCGATTTCGGACCTGTTTACAAGCTATAAGCTCAACCTAGGTCTGGATGTTCCACTTCTGCATCCTACACTTTTTATAATGTTCATAATGAACCTACATAAACCTTGTTAAAGTTTCATAACTCAATCATGCCATTTTCCATTTTGATCCAAACGTACACCCTAAACCCAATTTCCTGTTTTCATAAACTAAAATGTTATAAAGGCTAAATGTTGTTATAATCTATCCTAACATGCTTAAATAATGTTAAAATAACGTTAAAATAACCACTTTATTGATTATTGAAGGAATTTGAACTTAAAACCCGCGCGTTTACATTTTGAAACCCAAATTCGACCCGTTTTGATTTCTAGCTTAACGAAACGTAAATCTAAACTTTCGTTAAGTTAAACCTTCATATTTTAGCTTATATTAATAAGCTATAACCTGCAAATGTCTTTTGGAATGTTAAAATAAGCTTGCATGGCAATTCGGACTTGTTTTGTAAATATTATCCATGCAAGGGGTATAGGATCGTAACTTTTTTTTTTTTTTTTTTATGAAATTAATAACTAGAATGTGGCTGAATATGTCATTTTATCAAAGTTAATAACACTAGGTGTCTTATTATTTCACTTTTTTCAAAGTGCAAGGTTTACATTTAATATCTTTTAAACTATGAAGGACCAAACTCCGTAAAAGTGCAACTCCAAGGTATATTTTTTTCATTTTTCATCTCACGGCTAAAAAACATTTTAATATTTTGAAAAAGTATAAAAATGTATACAAAAAACCTTACAAAACCAAACTTTAAATAACACATTGACATGCTTAACATTCCCAGATATTGATCAAAACGCTTAAAACCAATTATATCGTATAACAATACAAGGAGAGCTTCGAAATTAAAGGTTTCATCTTGTTATACGTTCTGACTGAGTTTGTTTGGCTTACGATTTAAAGTGCCCTAGCTCCACAAACGTTTACTGAATGTCCTCTGAATTATGATAGCCCGAACGTGATACAAATAATTCCAAATTCCAATCAAACTCCATAACTCTAGAACCAAAGTTCTAAAGGTTACAATCTTCCTAAGACTTTACATATTTACTCAGGTAGCTTGGACGTGGCGTTTACTATCAATTTGCTATATCAACCATCTCTCGTTAAGATTGTGATAAGTAGTCGCCAACTTTCATTATGGAAAAATTATACATACTACCTATCAGGTGAGATTCATAACCTCTGCCTTTACTTAATTACATATTATATAAACCCGCAGGGGATTACAACTGTAACAAACACTTTTACATACTCGTTATCTTATAACAATGTGATACTTTTTTCAAAGACTAGTTGAGTTCAAAGCCTCACTTTTAAATCTCATTAATGAATTCATAAACCCGTGAGGGATACATGCTATAAAAAACTAATATAAGTGTTTTTTCCAAGTTATAAGCTATCCTGATATACCATTACGACTATGTCTAATTTTACATTATGTCCACAAGTCCTCATTATTCATGGACCCTTAATCACTTACGGTTGAATGCGAATATGTGGAAAGATCTATCGGGATTGACGAATCCAGTTATGTGTTATCCGGATAGGTACCAAACACACTAATTTAATTTCCATAGTATATGCAAGTACCAACACGAGGGTCAATTAAAAAATAAATTTTGTAATTTTTTAACAAATAAATTTTTAAAAAATAATTTTTTAAAATTAATTTTTTTTTTTTAAAAAAAAAAATTATTCATTTTTTTTTTTTTTATTTAATATTTATTAAAAAAGAAATTAAAACTTATCTATATATATATATATAATATATATATATAAAATAAATATAAAATATATATAATATATATATAAATATATAGATATGATAAATATATATATATATATATATATATATATATATATAATAAGAATATTAATAATAACACATCATCAGGGTATGATAAATACACTTATCAGTTTGTGTGCCATGAGCTTAGACAATAACGTAATTATACCATAACATTATACATGCAATACCATTTTCCCATGATAATTGTATTCGTTGCAATTATTACCAATAACGGGTGTATAACAACGTAACCCAATACCACACTATAACGCATTACTATGACACTGCTTCTATAACAATTACTTATGATGACTTGTATTGTCCATAAGCGCATATTGTAAACATCTTATAACTTATAAGTACTTCTTAATTATAAGAATAACCATAATAATATAATTCTAAGACCCTAAAGCAAAACGATTATGTGTTACCCAGCTATTTCGGCATGTAACAAAATCACCCATATCGACCCGTTTCATAAAACCACCCAAACCTTTAAACAAAATCACTCATGTCAACCCATTACACAAAATTACCCATATCGACCTGTTACACAAAATCGGCCATATCGACCCGTAACACAAAACAATTCTAATGGTGAACCTTAATGGGTTTTACAATTAGCACCATTTCCCATATGTAGAAAAATCTAATGGTAGAATGAATGTAACACATAATGAATACACGAACTATAACAATTTTTTCTTTACGTAACAGAAATGTGATACAAATGAAGTATCAACCAATCATGGATAATGATTAAGTGAATCACTACAGTTAATACATAATTAAAATCCACATTCATTCTAAATAGTGGGAGTTTTGGATTTGACTATTAAAATCCACAATCACGAATGATGCACTTTTATTTTCTTCTTCTTTTTTCTCCTGACTTGTGCCCTATATTTTTCTTTCGCGGACGATATCCAACTTCTTTTAATAGAACTTATTTAGCCATCAATTAATCCCCTTATTATATCAAAGCCTAACATATCAAATATTTGAATTAATTAAGAAAAATAACTTCTCGATGTTACATTCATTGATTTTGAATCCTCATGCTTTTGCACAAATAATAAACCCATATCGACCTGTTACATAAAATTACCCATGCTAAATATAAGAATAACCCTAATAATATACTCATATCGACCTGTTACACAAAATTACCCATATCGACTCGTTACACAAAATCTCCCATATTGACCTATTACACAAAACAATTATAACGGTGAAACTTAATGTGTTTTACCATTAGCACCATTTTTTTAAGTGACTCAATTTTCTAAAATGTCACAATACCTCTATAAATACATATTATACTTCAAACAACAGAGATTCAACGAACTTGTATTTAGTAAAGTGGACACATTGAACGATTCAATCCATTTTATTTTAAGCCCTATTCTATTAGTATATTACCCATTTGAGAAACTGCATAACCCAACCGGTGTAGTTTAACTTTGCTATTGTATTATTATTTTTATGTACCTCTTTAACTTTTAGTTGTTCAAAAGAACCGCAACATAAGGTCATTAGCAACCATCAGTAATATTTTTAATAGCTTTTCGATATACTTTTAGTGTCATGAGAAAAGGTTGCACTTTAATAATATTTTATACAGGAGAATAGCAATATATATAACATTTTATTGATATTTTTATCTTAAAACTTGTATTTCTCTTTTATCCACAAGGATATTTTTATTTTTACACACATATTTCCATGTTGACTGTTTAATTATACTTCGAAAAGTGACCTCTCGTTTTGGCACAAAAAATATGAACACATTTTAGTCTTCCAATTTATTGTTTATGGGAGTTGTTAATTGCTTCAACCTTCTTCTGTTAAACCACGGAACAAATTTCCCTACAACACTTCTTATTTAATTCTAATTATCTAATTTTAATTATTTTATACGACATAACAACAAATAAAATAATTCTGACATAACATCTTTTTAATCAAAACTTTGCTACACAATTCAGCAAATATGTCGTAGCCACTCCATATCACAATCATAATACTCAAGTTAAGATAAGAATTATACATAAACTTTGATTTTATTAGTTATCAAACACTAACATAAAGAGTATTATCCAAAGTGCGCATTGCTTGCAAAGGTTGCTGCATAAACATGAAATATTAAATTAATAGATCATACGAACTATAACTGTTAAGTTATGTTTGGATGTTTTTTTGAATAGCTTGCCAATATATATAGAATTGAATTGTAGTATGAAACTTAAAATTGAATTTGAATTAAGAGAAGCGTATAGCAGAAGGATGCTTGGAATGTTTAATGACATTAAAGGTTGATTGGAAACTGCTATAGAAACTCTTTCTAGAGATAATATCGAATTCGGATTGATTTAGAATGTTTGAAAATTGGTAGTGTTGTAGAAGTTTCATTGAATATATTAATGAAAACGTTTGAAAATGTGCTTGATTATTTTATTATGTGGCTTAACAAAAATAGATTATTGTCATTAATGTGACCGGGTAGAAGAGTTACCATAGAGTATTGTACATAGATGTCATTAAGTTATCATAGATGTGTGTCTTGTATAATACATTAGTGCATAAGAGTATTGTACAGATTCTATAATTATGTTAATTCACGTCACCTCATTAATTAGAGATTTAATGAAAATGACAACTTGTTTTTACAAAAGCTATGGATCGTGTAGCATGATAGTGCATAAAAGTATTGTACATAATAGCTAATTAAGGTAAGCCACATCATTTTATTAATTACGATTTTAATGCTTGTAGCTTAAAATGTTATACAAAAGCTTAGTTTACGTAGATCTAGAACAATACTCGTGCGTTGCCCGGTATAACGATTCAACAATTTATATAAAAAAAACTTATAAACTTGGTGTTTGTATTGTTGTTCAAAGAGCTATACAAATCCGTATAGGATAATTGCGTTAAAAAGATTAATATCTTTGAGAAAGTCCGTTTGTACAAAAAACCTTAGAAGTCCAAAAGTTTTAAAATAGTTTAAACGTTAGAATCGTCGGTTATGCTTTTGATAGTGGGTTATGCTTTTGAATCGTGGTCTATGCTTTAGAAAAACAATTCAATATTCTTTTTTCAAGTGGGTTATGCTTTGCGAAATTTTTTTCAGTAACCCATTGGAATTAGTGTTGTCGCAAAATAACTTTGACATTTTTTCTTAAAATGACCTTCTAGATCGCGCATGGTGGGGCGCGATCTACAATTGGACACGTGTCGAGTTTTTATTGGTTCGCGAGAAATTAAAAAAAAATAGTAGATCGCGCTTGGGGGCAAGCGATCCACATTTTTTGTATTTTTTTTTTAAAATTTTGTAAATTAAAAAAACGAGCCCTAATTTATTCATTTTTTTAAGATCGCGCAACCATCATGGCGATTCACAATTCTCATTTTTTTTATGCAATTCTGTTGAAAAAATTTTGTATATAGATTTAGGTATTGTTTTAGGGTTTATGGTATATGATGTTATGTTTATTGAAAATTTTAATCCTGGATATTTTTGCGTACGTATTTGGTTACTCATATGTTTTATTTAAAATTGTTTATTTGCTAATCTGTGTAATCTTTGATGAGCTCTACTTAGTGAATTAAACATTTTTAAAATTAGTTTTAATATGCATAAGATATGATGGTGCAAAGTGTGTCAGTTGGTCATTTTCTTAAAAAAAATCGGAAAAATTGTATTTTTATAATTTTTGCAATTATAAAAGTTGGAATTGAAAGCATAAAAGTTAACGGTAGTCATTAAAAAGCATTACAACATGAGAATCACTAGATCTCTAGTAGAGTACATGGCCAACCTTATTTAGACGATATGAAAACATAAAAACAACAACACACAACGACATACATGGTTAGCAAACTGGTGTTAAGCAATAATGCTTTTACATGTTTCTGTAGTTCGTCATCAACTGTCGTTTTTCTTCCATGCTCCTGAGCAACTCATCCCTGACGCCTTTCAATTTTACACACTTTTTCATGTCGGCCCCTGTCATGCATCCTAGTGCGTACTTACCGTAATCGATAAGTTGGTGATCGTGCAATACCATCAGATTGTTAATTTCTACCCTACGATCTGTAAACCTATCAGCAAAGCGATGCATCAAGGCTAACATTTGTTCCTCCAAAATAGCTTCTTCATCAAGTGCTTCTTGTAGTTTCATAAGGACAGTTAACCTAACGTTTTCTGGGTTACTAGCCATGGTAGAAAATGAAAAGATAAAATTAATAACTTGTGTGAATGATAAAAATGTTTGTGAGTAAGAGTGCTCATATATGTGTCTATTTATAAGCAATAAGTTTAAGATAAAACGGACAAGTTGTCAGATGTTTTCGTAAATCGCGTGTAATTTGAGGTGATAGACAGCATTGTCATTGAGTTGTCTTATCTATTGCAGTAAAAAACATTTGTGTTGTCAAATCATGTCATAAATCACGTGAAATGTGCAGTGATAAATAGCATGTTGATTGAGGACTTTTTTTAATGCATTAAGAATAAAAAGTAACTGATTCACATAATCTATTGAAAAAACTTATACATAGCAATTAAACCACATACAATCTAGTTGGTTGGCAACCTTATTTAATACAATTGGTAACAAAACAACAGCAAACAACAAGAACACACATGGTTGGCCTTGTGGTCTTTAGCAACATAATGTTATAATCTATATTGCCATGTAATTGTTAATGAAGTTTTGCTTTGCAGAGATGCTCCTCAACAATTGTTGTCTTGTTCGTAGAATGATGTTTGTGGTACGGATATCCGCTTCATGTGTCATTAGTAGAGCATGTAATCCGTAGGTATTAAGGCTTGTTGTAGGCATACGTTGCAACATTGTTATTTGTAACGAACGGATACGCGTTTCCTCTGTATAACGTGCTAAGTTGCACGACAACTGATCTGCTAGTAGAGCATGTAATCCGTATGTATTAAGGCTTGTTGTAGGCATACGTTGCAACATTGTTATTTGTAACGAACGGATACGCGTTTACTCTTTATAACGTGCTAAGTTACACGACAACTGATCTGCTAGTGTTTCCTCAGTTTGAATCTCCCTTTGTAGTTTTAAAACAATTGCTTGACGTGCCTCATTTGCTCCATAAGCCATATAGTATGTAAGTGGAGAGAAGAAGTGTGTGTATGAGAGACAAGATTCTATTGTAGATGATAGCATAGTTGATATAGGGGAAATAGTATGGGAAGTCTGTGTCAATAGAGTGAAATAGTCAAAAAAAACACTGACAAATATCGTACATTTATAAGAGATAATTGACATTTTCATTGATAAGTCTTTATCAACTGTCATTCACTTGTGATAATTAAGAAAGGGAGGAACAAAATGTGTACATTGAAAAGACATTGTTAACACATATTGAGTTACATGAATATTAGTACATATGATTCTTCAAATGTTGACGTTGAACTTCTTTTTATTTTTTCGTTTCTGCATTTGATGTAGATAGCTAAGTGATTCTTGTCGTTGTCTTTTTTCTTCTTCTGAAATGATTCTTCCTTTGAGCTATTGTTTTGAATCAACACGGAGGTTAGATCTATCTTCGAACATAATACTTTGGTTTTCTCGTATTCAA